>SDVV010036549.1:0-10937 GCA_016164225.1 Gammarus roeselii
CGGCATTGACACCCGTACGGTGAAAATAGTGCCCGGCATTGACACCCGTACGGTGAAAATAGTGCCCGGCATTGACACCCGTACGGTGAAAATAGTGCTCGGCATTGACACCCGTACGGTGAAAATAGTGCCCGGCATTGACACCCGTACGGTGAAAATAGTGCCCGGCATTGTCACCAGCACGTTGAAAAAAGTGCCTGTCATTGGTAACTACTCGTTGCAAAAAAGTGACCTGCAATGACACCGGTCAGCATTGGTTTAACGAGGAATGAAACTGTGACAATCTCAGATCAACATCGTGGGTCAGTGGCTTTCTCTTCAAGTGCTGATTCAGGCTGTTCCTAGTATCGTCGCTAAATGCTTTACCTAATTACATCATTTGCCTTTCTTGGTCTCTGAAAACAGAAAATACACTGACAGATGATGCTCTGTTGTTGTCTTCTTGCACTTGCACTTGTAAACACTTCAAACACTTCGACCAAAGCTACACGATGTATAAGGCGAATAATCATCCAATTGCTTTATAAAAAATCATGATGCCTGATCGCAATATTATTTGTCATCAGGTTACTGTGCACATCCATTGTATACATTAACTAAACTTCAACAATGTTATGGTTTCGATGACTCATCGTTACCTATTTTTCCGCTAGTACATCGAATCAAATTGTGCTGGACGAACAAAATATTTCGTTATCGTATTTCAAATACAATCATCTTATATTCTTGCAGGTTTGCCCGATATTGGATGATATGCAGCAGTGATACTGCCGCTGCTGCATCTGATTTGGTGGTTGCATAAGCATATAAATAAATAAACATTTATTACTGGCAACTCTGACGGTAGACCTTACATCTGTTTCTGACTCGGCCTTCCGCTAAACACAAAAAGAATATTTTCGATAACCGTCACAATTCTTGAACCATTTATCAACTGCTTACTCAATTGTTTCGGCATTCATGTGGGAACTCACTTCTCAACCCCAACCTTCATTGAAACACAAAGTAATCGTTCCACCTGGTGTTGTAAATGTTACTTAATCTGAATACTCTTATCTCGGTTGCTCTTTAGTCCCTTGTATGGAGCGTGAATAAGCAATGCAAAGTCGTTGTCGTTATTAAAGGCAGCTAATTGCAGGACGTAAGGAGTAAGTGGTCTGATCACAAATAAATTGGTATAATAATAGACCACTTTCCCTGTGCGCCCTTCATTACGACAGGGTAGGATACAACACTGCTATAAGTGCCCTGGAGGGAGCCAAGCTGGTGCGACAGTCCCATCAGTATGCTAGGGTACGGAGGAGGAAAATTTGCTCAGGCTGCAGATCAAATGGCTACGTTACTTTATCCGCACTCTTGGATCCTGGAGAGGAAGGACACGTTCTTTTGGTCGATAAATCTCAAGTTGCGGAAAATATAGAAAATAGTACGTGTAGTTGTCACGGAATTTTCCTGACTGGTATTATTCTGTTATTGGGACTCGGTATGAGGAGCCAGATCAGAGGACAAAAACCCAGCCAGTTTTCAGAATCAGAAACACTTATATGATCCATACTATCTCACAAACCGTCTGACCAGATTAACAAGGTTGAATTTATTCATCGTCATTATACAATGAATCAACTCTCATCAAACTGTATTTTGGAGAGGGGGTTTCTACACTCAGTTATTCTAGTTTTTACATCAGGTTTCTTTTTCATGATTCGAACAGCAGCTGGTCATCTAAATCTGAACCTGATATCACGATAAATGGAAGAGTGCTCTATAAATATATTGAAAGGCTCAAATCTGGATCTAGTTGATCAGCATTGCTTCTGAGGAAGCAGTGGCGCATCCTCTGCATGTTTGTAATATTACCGGCGCCCGATTGCTAGGAAGCTCAGCGCTTCCTTCTGTCATTATTTTGTTAATTCGTTCCAGTTTGCACTAGCACTAAGAACACTCAAATGGGGAACGTGTTTATTTGAAACATTGTTTATTTGTGGTGGCGGGTCCATACGAATTTCAACGTCTAATCGACGTTTTGGGAATGATTGATTTTAGGGAAATTCGTTTCCTATATAAATTGACGCTGAATCATTGAGATTAAATAAAATGTCTCAATACTTTCGGTTTAAAATTAAACAAGTCCATCGCGCCTTCAACTGTAGATCAAGATAAGACACATTTTTGAATGCTTTGCTTAGTGCACAAAAAATTGTTTTAATCATTTATAATGGGCCAATCTGTGTTAAAATATTGTTCAAAGTCTCATTTTCCCAGCTTATGCTTTGTTGTCTAACACGTGACCAACATGAAATGGAAACGAATAACATAAACACTTCCTCATTAACGTAAAGCGAATACATCAGATAATTCCTGTTATTTTATCGAGTGTCACGAGACTTTGTTTATAATGAAATATTGTATGAAAATTATTCAAATTCATAGTCTTCTGCTTTATATGCATAAGTTTCAATCAATACCGTGATTTGATGGGATTTATTCATCAATGAGATTCCCGCTGATCCATTGCAGCATATTGATGTACATATTTATTTCGTCATACTTCAATTTATATTGATGGATTCATTTCACTGAGAGATGTAAACTAGAAGCACTTTTTGGTGAATATTCCAACTCTTCTGTGTCGGCAGATGTGAGCACTCAGTCCTCGCTCTGTGAATGTTATTGACATTTCAATACGAACAAGTTTGGGCCATAGACGCAGCTTATGAATACGTAAGTCATTGCATATCTTATCACGCTTCAGTGCGACATTTTATAGGGATTCAGTTTACAATTTATTCGCCCAGTAAAAATTTCAATGAAACTATTATCAATATTAATAATCAATTGGTTCACATTTCAAACTGGTTCCAATCCAACAAGCTGATGCTAAAGGTCAACAGGTCGCAGGTCACGATATTTCCCAGGAGGATATTATCCATTCCTAACACACAAATCGAATTGAAAGGGCAACCGGTCGTATATGTGGCAAAAACAAAGTTTATTGGTGTAATAATTGATCAGAGACATAACTGAAAATACCAAGTCTCATTGGTTGCCGGAAAATATCCAAATCATGTGGCGTCCTTTCAAAATTTTAAATTGTCTCACGACTCCTGCTAAAAAACTTTTGTACTACAGCCTTATCCATCCCTAGTAGATTGCCATAAATATAAGAGCAGGGAGAAAAAGTATAGCTACCTTCAAACGTAAACTAAAATTATACCCGTTTGAACTTGTACGTGCAGAAATTCTTGAATTTTAATTCACTTCTGCTATGTAACTAATCGTGTCAATAACTTGTGATTCATTAGTTTCATGTTATAGATACATTCATTTGAATTTTTCCCGGTTCATATGTATGCTCAAGTTTTCAATTATCTTGTTCATGTAGAAATACGTTCATTCATTCTATCCATCTATTATGACTCACTGAATTGTTTGTTTTCGTGTGCGTGAGTAACAGGTCGTGCTATTCATGCAGTTAGTTCAAAAATTGGTGTTATCGTCTGCCAATCAGTGTGTGAGTAAAGTAATAGACAACCTCATGTCGGACATTCTCTACTCTCAATTTTTTATCAAATGTCAGTTAAAACAGTGAATTGTCATGATAAAGTGAATGTAGGTTACCCTACATAATTTGCCTATTTTTCTTGGAATCAATGGTCCAATGTAACGATTATATCTGTCACAGCATATTGAAAAGTGGAGAATAGAGAATATCCTTCAACAATGTCCATCGGTAAAGTAACTCCTTATCCTTAATTATAAGATAATATTAAAATCATCTATAAAGCAAATGTTGTCTTTAGAACAGCTCGTGCCGACGAAGACTTGGTACGTATCATCTGTGTATTCAGATATTTATGCAATGTTGTCAACATATCATTATACCTGAATAAACTTCCTATCATTAAATCATTAGAAGTAAATTTCGTAACAAAAGCCTTACTAACTAGGTTTCAGTGGGAACTTCTTTGATGAAATTGATCCCTAGATACGACATCACAACGTTCTTGCCACAATGCTATTTGGCACTAGACCTATGATTGGAATTTGACTAGCTGATAATGGCCGCATGGTCATGGAAGAATTGACCAATGTTCTTATTAGATGTTTTGTAATTTGTTTGCAAAGCTGAAATGACCGAAACGTCGTACGAAAAGATTCATTAACCTGATGCACAGTGCGTTCTTTGACCAATGAAAGCATATGTATGCTGCAGCGGTCCGTACGAAGATCAAGGTTGTCCGGCGAATCAATCGGAACTGAGTGAATATAGGAAGGGCAGGTATATAAAATTGTTTTCGCCCAATAATATTTCCAACTACATGGTCGGCTAATAATTGTTGATTCTTTTTATGAAAAGGAGATATTTCATAAATTTCGAACCCATATAAAACATTAAGAGATGATATATAATTGGAAATAATTTAAGCAGATATCAGCTTGGGCTGAGATTGTCACTATATAAGATAATTGACAAACCCTTGATTAACAACGAAAAACTTCATTAAGATGAACAGTATCCTCATGGACGAGCTGCGAGCTTCTTTGGTTTTCATCGTTGTGAATTAATGCTTGTTCTATAATACCGGTCATTTGAGTGATCGTAAACAGTTCGCCCCAGCTGCTTGTGTTCTATAATACCGGTCATTTGAGTGATCGTAAACAGTTCGCCCCAGCTGCTTGTGTTCTATAATACCGGTCATTTGAGTGATCGTAAACAGTTCGCCCCAGCTGCTTGTGTTCTATAATACCGGTCATATGAGTGATCGTAAACAGTTCGTCCCAGCTGCTTGTGTTCTATAATACCGGTCATATGAGTGATCGTAAACAGTTCGTCCCAGCTGCTAGTGTTCTATAATACCGGTCATATGAGTGATCGTAAACAGTTCAGCCCAGCTGCTAGTGTTCTGTAATACCGGTCATATGAGTGATCGTAAACAGTTTGTCCCAGCTTCTAGTGTTCTGTAATACCAGTCATATGAGTGATCGTTAACAGTTCATCCCAGCTGCTAGATAGCTGGTATATATTACTATGAATGGATTGTCCCCCTTTCTGTCCTTTTGAATTTATATTTGGATAAACAATATGATCGTGTAATTTGTGGAATGCAAAATTTTGATTTATTTCTTCAATCAAATTTAATCAAATTTGTCTCATCAAATGTAAACCTCTTCATCTACATGGAAATAATAAACAACATGAACGAAGACTTTGAAAAATGTTACAGAGCGCTTCCTCATGAGCTTACACGCACATGAAAATGAGTTGCATAAAAATAAAAAATATTATCGGGCTTAAATTGTTTAGATTTTGCAAATATCATTACTCGAAAAATTGGTTCTAAACTAGAAACAATCCAATAACCTCAATTAACTCGATAAAAATTCCTCGCAAAATATACTTATCGATGTAAATTATTCAAGACAAAAACTAAATTTATACCCCTTCGTTGCCAGTGGAATGTCATCCCTGTCACTAAGGAATTGAATAGCATCATCGAGGGGCACATTACAAAAAATTGACTCTCGTCTAAGCTTAGCATTTGAACGGGTTTCAGTGAATGTTCTCGGGTTCTCAATCTACCCGAGCGCTGTTGCGAAAAGGCGGAAATAAGTAGTTAGAATTCTAGCTAACCAAGTAGCTAACGGACGAGACACAGTCGCAATGTTTGAAATAATTGGACGTTAGGAACAACCAGGTTTCTGGCTTTGACAAGCCATGGAAATATGCCAGAGATGCATTGGAAACAATTGATGATTTCGGGAATGATGAGTCTGAGCACTGGCTAACAGAGGTCGATATATCGCCATTTTAGAAAAGAATTCTGCCTAAAATTATAGAGAAGGCTTATATTTGAATTGATTCTAAATAGTTTCATTGGAATATCAAAATAAGTGTCCACACCAAGCCGTTGGAAGAAGCCTGCATGTTATATGACAACTCGAATCTTGTCAATTACGTAAAAAGTCTGTCGCTCCACATAAGAATGAGTCATTTTATGAGTAGTTGTTCGTCAGTACGAACAGTGAGCCTGTGATGGCATCTAGTCCCAAACATGAAATCACTTTGCAACAAACTGTTCCTTATAACAATTGAGCCGTGTAGTGATGAGCTTCATGTCATATGGAGTCATGTGATGAACGTAATTTTAAGGTCCAGAGAAGGGTACATATTACAGCATAGTCACCTAATGATCTTCATATCACAACAAAACGGATTGTTAGCTCATTTTTTTCTCAGAATTCGCTGCCGAGGAATTGTTTTTCATGTCTGGCGAAATGCTATATTACATTGCAGACATTTTCAAGCTCCTCGAAAAGTGATGGAATAGCCTTATTTTGTTTGAATCATAATAAAGTATAGGTTACATTTTGCAAAGGCATATTTGCTCGCTGAGCTTTCACATTCATTTATTTTGTTCCCGATACTGGTAAATATCAGAATTGGTGGTAATGTTTGGTCTAGCAAGAAGCATCTGCTCTACGCTGTTGAGGAGAACCGGATCTATAAACAAATGATTCTTTATTCGATGAAAAACAATCCACAGTTGCCATCGTCAGAGGAGCGGAGGTTCCAATGATTTATAGACATTATTAGTGCCCTTACATGAAATGGTGATAACGATAAAGATGTTCAGATACATATGTAAAAGTGATCAGGAACGAGTGACAAAGGGCACTTCCCAGAACTTATGAGGGGCATAACTAACACATCCCGTAATTAGGCCGTCACATACTTAGACGGAAAGAGGTTACCGAATTTGTTGGGAAGAGGACGATGCTGGGTCTATATTTGTTGAAATATGAAAGGCATTCTGCTTCAATTGCATGTAGTCAAGGTCTATCAAAATATGTATGTAATTTTATTCCATCCGGTCAGATGCAATAAGTTAAAGGATCGTTAAGAAAGATTCAATTGTTTTTTTATATAAGAGAGTATTTTTCCTGAAATCAACCCTTTCCACAACATCGATTAGACGTTGAAATTCGTATGGATAGGCCACTTCAAATAAACAATGCTTCAAATGAACACGTTCCCCATTTAAGTGTTCTTAGTGCTAGTGCAAACTGGAACGGATTAACAAAATAATGACAGAAGGAGGCGCTGAGCTTCCTAGCAATCAGACGCTGGTATCATCACAAACATGCAGAGGCTGCGCCACTGCTTCCTCAGAATCAATGCTAATCAACTGGATCCAGTTTTGAGCCTTGCAATATATTTCTAGAAGACTCCTCCATTTATCGTGAAATCAGGTTTGGATTTAGATGACCAGCTGTTGTTTGAGTCATGAACAAGAAACCTGATGGGAAAACTTGGATAATTGTCTGTCTGGTCAGCAAGTTAGGGAGACATTATGGATCATATAAGGGTTTCTGAACCTGAAAACTGGCTTGGTTTTTGTCCTCTGATCTGGCTCCTCATACCGAGTCCCAATAACAGAATAATACCAGTCAGGAAAATTCCGTGACAACTACACGTACTATTTTCTATATTTTCCGCAACTTGAGATTTATCGACCAAAAGAAGTTGTCCTTCCTCTCCAGGATCCAAGAGTGCGGATAAAGTAACGTAGCCATTTGATCTGCAGCCTGAGCAAATTTTCCTCCTCCGTACCCTAGCATACTGATGGGACTGTCGCACCAGCTTGGCTCCCTCCAGGGCACTTATAGCAGTGTTGTATCATACCCTGTCGTAATGAAGCGCAAACAGGTCGGCATTTATCTTCAGCTTGTTGGATGTGAGCCAGTTTGAAATGTGAACCAATTGATGAGTATATAAGCTGTAGTTTTTTCCGGTCGAATAAACTGTAGTATCATCAGCAAAAAGTACAAAGGGACCCTGTGTGATTTATGTCATTAATATAGACAAGAAAAAATAAACAACCAAGGAACGACCCTTGCGGCACGTCTATAACAACACAACATACATTCTGGTCAAAATTTGATGTTATCTTTATCGAATCTCAAGTTCAAAATAGCAAAGGCTGCTTACACAAAAATGTTAGAGAATTTAATGGTTAGAAGCCCGTCCGCGAAATTTATTCATACAGAAGGTATGAATAAATTTTACAACTCAAATGCACTAGTTAAATCCAAGTATAATTTCACTGCATTGACTAATGGACATTTCATTTGAATTTATAAATCTATCGTGTTCATTGATCTCCATCACATAAAAGTCACCGCCCTTTGAACGTTTCCCATCCTCTTGAATATTATAATATGAGATACGGGCACTAAGTTCCGGCTGATAAGAATTTTCTTCTGAGATGCAAATACTGACTCGATTTACGGCTCTCGAGGGAGCACTCCCGAAATGTTGGTGTCCAAGACTACGAAGTGGCCCACATCCCAATCTGATATTCTCACGGCTGCTCATCGTCGACCAACAATCTGCAGTGGATAGGTTTGACTGGGTTCACTCTTGGAGGATCGAGGACACAGGGTGTGTGCTGGAGTTTAGTACATTACTTCACGTCCGTGTAACAAGCTTCATTAGTCAGCAATGTTTACAGTCTATGCAGTAGACGTATCGACTTAGTAATATTGATATCAAGTACCCTAAACTTTCCAATCGTCTGTTCATTCTTGGAAACAAAACATACTCTGAGATTTATCATTTAAATCAACGTGAACAGGATTTTTTTCGTGGGCAAAGCCTCCTATTGTTATCTAGTTCTGCTTCTAAAATGGGAAGCTTATTGAGAAAATTCATAATCCGACCTTCAATCTATTCGCAAACTAGCTTCCCTACCTAAAAGGTATGAAGTAGGGTAACTTTCCTTAACTGTAGGACAATTCACTTCACAATCCCTTCCCTGCCACGATCGGCTGTCGTGCAAGTAACGCACGCTGTCACGAGCGGTTGATGTTGACTGCGATGGCCCTCTGTATTTCTACTGATATTCGATAAGTGTTGGTTAAGACATCGTTGCTGAATATGTAGAGTTGTATTGACAATACACTGAAATCACATGTGTCTTTTAAACACTCTTCTTACCAGCCATTGTATTATTCACATCAATTCAATATTTTTCAAATAATTTATCTATATGGGGGTAACGTGTTGCTCCGGTTTTATGATCAAAGAGTTACAAAATGCGTGTATTGGGTTACAAAAGGCCCGTATGAAGTTACAATCATGAATATCCAGTATTAAAATGAGAGTTGTGAGGTTCATTTGGCTCTTTCTTTCATTGCCTTACGATTAAATTTCGTCAGAAACAAAGTATCTAATGATTACTATAGGAACCATATAAATTTTTTGTATCTCACATAATACCCACCAAATGACCGGATACAAAACGTCTATATACTGTACACCAGGAATAATTTTAAATACCTCTGAAATTTTCGAAACCATAATTAGTTATTGAATATTATCTCATCAGTTCAAAATACTCAATCGATACCACCCTGTTGTGTATGCAAAACAAAATACTTAATCAATACCATTTTGTTGGGTATGCAAAACAAAATACCCAATCAATACCATCTTGTTGTGTATGCAAAACAAAATACCATATCAATACCATCTTGTTGGGTAAGCAAAACAAAATACCCAATCAATACCATCTTGTTATGTATGCAAAACAAAATACCCCATCAATACCATTTTCTTGGGTATGCAAAACAAAATACTCAATCAATACCATCTTGTTGTGTATGCAAAACAAAATACCCAATCAATACCATCTTATTGTGTATTCAAAACAAAATTCCTAATCAATACCATCTTGGTGTATATGCAAAACAAAATACCCAAACAATACCATCTTGTTGTGTATGCAAACAAAATACCCAATCAATACCCTCTTGTTGGGTATGCAAAACAAAATACCCAATCAATACCCTCTTGTTGGGTATGCAAAACAAAATACCCAATCAATACCATCTTGTTGGGTATGCAAAACATCTTAAACATATTCAACATTCTCACGATAAACTAACATTTGAAAGCTTTCAACGCTTTCAAAACGCTTTCAATACGCTCTCTAAAATCTTTAAATGTAACCTATTTTACTTTAAATCGTTCCAATCCTCATTGCGTCAAAGGCCGTGTAATGAAGAGCCATCGATGGAGTTAACAAAGAGGACATCGTTGGAGCGCTTCTCTCAGTAATGGTCCACCTCGCTCTGCCAGAGCGCGTCCATTAGAGACCAGGTGAGAGCAGCCTGATGAGGGGCCTAGTGTGTGAAGAGACCAGGTGAGAGCAGCCTGATGAGGGGCCTAGTGTGGGAAGAGACCAGGTGAGAGCAGCCTGATGAGGGGCCTAGTGTGTGAAGAGACCAGGTGAGAGCAGCCTGATGAGGGGCCTAGTGTGTGAAGAGACCAGGTGAAAGCAGCCTGATGAGGGGCCTAGTGTGTGAAGAGACCAGGTGAGAGCAGCCTGATGAGGGGTTTAGTGTGTGAAGAGACCAGGTGAGAGCAGCCTGATGAGGGGCCAAGTGTGTGAAGAGACCAGGTGAGAGCAGCCTGATGAGGGGCCTAGTGTGTGAAGAGACCAGGTGAGAGCAGCCTGATGAGGGGCCTAGTGTGTGAAACCATCGGATTCTGGTATCGACGCCTCGGAAATTGCATAATGCAAAAAACTTATTACTCTCAGTTGCGGAGAAATGAATAGAAAAAGAAAGAATAGGATTTCCATGACTTGAGAAATTAAACCCAGAATCACCGGCATTCAATCAAAAGTTGAGAGCAATTTCTTTATTGAATCTGGGCATTGCGTTTTCGGGTTCATAAATAATATCAATTGAGGTGGGTAAGTTTGGTAAGGTTTTATCCGACCCTTAGCTGACAAGTCAAACTAATAAATGTTATCCAATAAATATTGGCTGCACATTAGAAAAAGGAATGCATTTAGGAAAAATTCACACTAGCTGGCAAACTAATCCATCTTGAGTTCTCCATAACAATTAGTCAAGTCGGCAATACCTTG
>SDVV010036550.1:0-10937 GCA_016164225.1 Gammarus roeselii
CCGCTCTCAGTTCCACAGTGACCGCTCTCAGTTCCACAGTGACCGCTCTCAGTTCCACAGTGACCGCTCTCAGTTCCACAGTGACCGCTCTCAGTTCCACAGTGACCGCTCTCAGTTCGCGACGGTAGCCGTCGAGGGGGAGATGTCATCCGCAAGCTTGGCAGCCTTTTAAAATCAACACCGGTCGACGGAGTCCTGCTGCAAGTGGAGCAGACAACTGCTAGGGATGGCTGTACAACGCTAGGGCTGGCTCTGCAACGCTGGGGCTGGCTATGCAACGCTAGGGCTGTCTCTGCAACGCTAGGGCTGGCTCTGCAACGCTAGGGCTGGCTCTGCAACGCTAGGGCTGGCTCTGCAACGCTAGGGCTGGCTGTGCAACGCTAGGGCTGGCTGTGCAACGCTAGGGCTGGCTCTGCAACGCTAGGGCTGGCTGTACAACGCTAGGGCTGGCTGTACAACTGCTAGGGCTGGCTGTGCAACGCTAGGGCTGGCTCTGCAATGCTAGGGCTGGCTATGCAACGCTAGGGCTGTCTCTGCAACGCTAGGGCTAGTTCTGCAACGCTAGGGCTGGCTGTGCAACGCTAGGGCTGGCTGTGCAACGCTAGGGCTGGCTCTGCAATGCTAGGGCTGGCTGTACAACTGCTAGGGCTGGCTGTGCAACGCTAGGGCTGGCTCTACAACGCTAAAGCTAGCTGTACAACGCTAGGGCTGGCTGAGCAACGCTAGGGCTGGCTCTGCAACGCTAGAGCTGGTTGTACAACGCTAGGGCTGGCTGTGCAACGCTAGGGCTGGCTCTGTAACGCTAGGGCTGGCTCTACAACGCTAGGGAGGGCTGTGCTAGGCAGTGCAAGTCTAGGACTGGCAGTGCAAGTCTAGGACTGGCAGTGCAAAGCTAGGACTGGCTGTGTAACTGTTGTACAACGCTGGACTGGTACCGCAACGTTAGGATTGGCTGTGCAAAGCTGGGACTGGCCGTGGAACGCTGAGACTGGCTGTGCGACGCTATAATTGGCTAGGTATGCAACGTTAGGATTGGCTGTACAACGTTAGGATTGGCTGTGCAACGCCGGGACTGGCTGTGCAACGCTGGGAGTGGCTGTGCAAGGCTGCGTCTGGCTGTGCGACACTAGGATTGGCTGTGCATCGCTGGGACTGGCTGTGCAACGCTGGGAGTGACTGTGCAATGCTGTATCTGGCTGTGCGACGCTAGGATGGGCTATGCAAAGTACTAGACAGAATGTCGTGAGAAGCCTATTGTTGGCTCAACTACTCCTCAGGAACAGCGCGTTGAGAAATATGAGTTAAGTCACCCCAAAGTAACTGCAGAAACTGCCGAGCATTTCTGTGCGCAACTGTACAGGTCAAGAACTAGTCTTGCATTCTGCACCAATTTGCACACAAACCTGAAGCGAATCCATCAAAAAGGGGTCAAGATATCCATTAATGGGCAGATAAATGGATAGCTAATGGGCAGATAAATGGTTTGCTAATCTCCAGATCAAAAAAAAATATTTACCAGTTAAAAAAATATTTAGCACGACGCATCGCTTCCTGCGTAATTGTCTCGACATTCACTCGTTCAACGTACACTCATGTAGCTAGTCATGTAGCTATGTAGCTAGTCATGTAGCTATGTAGCTAGTCACGTAGCTATGTAGCTAGTCATGTAGCTATGTAGCTAGTCATGTAGTTATGTAGCTAGTCATGTAGCTATGTAGCTACTCATGTAGCTATGTAACTAGTCACGTAGCTATGTAGCTACTCATGTAGCTATGCAGCTACTCATATAGCTATGTAGCTGGTCATAGACCTATACGGATTTTTTTTTCAAACTACTGCCAACCGTTTCGCAGAACTTGAGAAGGCATCACCTCCATTTCTAAAATGTAGCTGTAGGGTTATCATGTGCGCGAAATCTGACCTAAGCTCTAGAAACTATTAGGTACTCTGAGTCATCGAGTACTGGTTGTTTAATATAGAGTTATTGGTAGAAAACGACTATATGGGGAGCGAGGAGAGGAAAATGTACAAGAAACATGCACTTACACAGGGTTCAAATTATAACCGAGGAATCAACGTTAAGACGGTTAATAAATTAATCGTGTGTTTCGAATGAGACGTAAATGCTTATTACATAAAAAACAATAGGTCCAAACTTACAAGGGTGAACTTAAACAAAGAAGGAAGCCAACAAAGCGACGAATCAACGAGCGCAAGGTCAAACACAGGCACGATCGGACGAACCGACGGACGCTCTGAACGTGGTTTATCGCCTAACACGATAGAATGAACACCGATTTGTTCCGACAAAAAGAACGAACCCCAATGGAACAATGGACAGCTTTGATATATGGAACCTCGCCCCACCTACCCTTTACGGCCTCAAAAGAGGGTCCCCAGCCGTGAGGACTGTCTAGTGCTGGTGTCCATGGCAGATCTCCTTTGATCGGAGTTGAGTGTTAACATAATCTGATGTGCGCGGTTATGGAGTTATAATGGAGAAGGGTATAGGTAGAAGACTCATGATGATTCATATTATTTGATGCTAGGCACCGCGCCCTGCAGGTACCTATACCATCATATAAAACTCGGTCAACTGCTCGGCTTCAATGTGATGATGGGAATGAATTCATCTAGAGGAGGAGGGATCAAAGCTTTCCTTGCCATTGATGGCAGATGATGGCGCCACAAGAGGGGATTAATTGTGTTTTGTGAAGTGTTGACAAGGGTTTGGATGAGATTAGTTAAAACAACAAAATAATAATAAAGCGGATAGGAATTCTCAACAGATAAAAAGAAGACGAGCCTATATTTATCTACACTAGAGCATGTTTAGAAACTCAGGATTGGAACAAAGAAGGTGAATCAACACATGACCATGAGCCCGACAAAAAGGTTAGAGAGCTACTTTTCTTAGGAGTTGATACCATTTAAAATGAGAAATCGTATACCGCAATTAAAGATAAAAGGGTCGTATGATTAAAAATCCCCTCGATTGTTGTAGAATCAGTTTCAGAAAACCTTCCTCGTGCGTCAAACATTACTAATACTTACAAGCCCTCGTGCGTGAATCAGGAAGAAACATAACACCTACTTAGAAATATTTCTGTTGCAATTGGGGAACATCAGAAGCTATTATCTAGCGAGTAAAGTTACGATGCAAACAAAAGATTACACCAAGTACAGTCTACCACACTTGTCTTTTTTGTTGACGAATTCATCGCATACAGTAATTCTCTCTTTTCTTCTTTTATACTAGAAACAGGTCGACGAGGCGCCATTCAGCCAATACCGAGGCGGGACCGCGGGAACGCCGATATTTTCGCGAGACTAAAAAATAACTGTCGTAATACCACAACAAATAATGCAGCTAAAAATTAACAGTCGTAATACCACTACAAATGGTGCGGTATAGCGCAAAATTTTGATCCTCTGTCAGCGGATTTTCAATCCACAACTCTTATCAAGGTATTTCCTTGATCGATAAAATGATTGATTCAACATAATGAATGATCGAACTCCAGGTGTCGCAAGGCGACGGTGGAGAACCAGCGGTTTGATGGGAATACATCATTGAAGATTTAGTAGGAGCGGGTTTTCCAGGAGCCAATAAACTGGAGCTCAAGGGCTTCCGACTTAAGATTTCTTAATGAAATTCGATCTTCCCTTATTGCACAAGCTTTGGATACGATGCCGGGGCCGCAATGCCGGTGCAAACAAGCTCCCACAAGCTCTGCACGAGCCAAGTAGGAAACAATTTCTGGTTAACATCTTAGCTGTTAAACCTCTGCCTTTGGCTGCAGAGGAGCTATGGAACATCTACTATTTCAATTTAACTGCATGTCAACTCACAATAGCGAATGCTTATTGTACATAAGCAAACAAATGACTCCTACACGAAAGCCGCATTGATCAGTTATCCTGCAAGTTCGCCTAATACGACCGATGCATGGAATGGCACTGCAGTGAATGCAATTCAGGGAGGAATCTTATTTTCATCATTTTTAACACGTAATGTCGACGGTAGATTCATAGGTTGCTGTACTCAGCTGTAGAGCAGAGACTGTACATGTAGTTATGAACAGTAGGGAAATGTATGTATGTGTGTGTGTATAGACATACAGCCGTTTCCCCCTAGTTAGGAGGGTGGCTAAGTTGGGCTGACAGAGAGGGGTAGGCGCCCAATCTCCCCGTCACAAGATTTCCGTGTACATGCCGAGGTTCAAACTCGCGACATGCAGCCCCAGAGGCAGACACTGCAGTCGGACACGCTAACCACTCGGCCACGGGGCCCTATAAGCTGGATCGGATGTATTATATTAAGGTAGCGTATTTAGCCTCATCTGCACTCAGCTTAAGGTACCGTATTTAGCCTCATCTGCACATAGCTTAAGGTAGTGTAATTATCCTCATCTGCACACAGTTTAAGGTAGCGTATTTAGCCTCATCTGCACACAGCTTAAGGTAGCGTATTTAGCCTCATCTGCACACAGCTTATGGTAGTGTAATTATCCTCATCTGCACACAGCTTAAGGTAGCGTATTTAGCCTCATCTGCACACAGCTTATGGTAGTGTAATTATCCTCATCTGCACACTGCTTAAGGTCGCGTATTTAGCCTCATATGCACACAGCTTAAGGTAGCGCATTTAGCCTCATCTGCACACAGCTTAAGGTAGCGTATTTAGCCTCATCTGCACACAGCTTATGGTAGTGTAACTATCCTCATCTGCACACAGCTTAAGGTAGCGTATTTAGCCTCATCTGCACACAGCTTAAGGTAGCGCATTTAGCCTCATCTGCACACAGCTTAAGGTCGCGTATTTAGCCTCATCTGCACACAGCTTAAGGTAGCGTATTTAGCCTCATCTGCACACAGCTTAAGGTAGCGTATTTAGCCTCATCTGCACACAGCTTAAGGTAGCGTATTTAGCCTCATCTGCACACAGCTCAAGGTCGCGTATTTGGCCTCATCTGCACACAGCTTAAGGTAGCGTATTAAGCCTCATCTGCACACAGCTCAAGGTAGCGTATGTAGCCTCATCTACACACAGCTTAAGGTCGCGTATTTAGACTCATCTGCACAGCTTAGGGTAGCGTATTAAGCCTCATCTGCACACAGCTTAAGGTCGCGCATTTAGCCTCATCTGCGCACAGCTTAAGGTAGCGTACTTTGCCTCATCTGCACACTGCTTAAGGTAGCGTATTTGGCCTTATCTGCACACTGCTTAAGGTAGCGTATTTAGCATCATCTGCACACAGTTTAAGGTCGCGTATTTCGCTTCATCTGCACACAGCTTAAGATAGCGTATTTAACCTCATCTGCACACAGCTCAAGGTAGCGTATGTAGCCTCATCTGCACACAGCTTGAGGTCGCGTATTTAGCCTCATCTGCACAGCTTAGGGTAGCGTATTTAGCCTCATCTGCACACAGCTTTAGGTCGCGTATTTAGCCTCATCTGCACACAGTTCAAGGTAGCTTATTTAGCCTCATCTGCATACAGCTTACGATGGCGTATTTAGCCTCATCTGCACACAGCTTAAGGTAGCGTATTTAGCCTCATCTGCACACAGCTTAAGGTAGCGTATTTGGCCTCATCTACACACTGCTTAAAGTAGCGTATTTAACCTCATCTACACACAGCTTAAGGTCGAGTATTTCACTTCATCTGCACACAGCTTAAGGTCGCGTATTTACTCATCTGCACACAGCTCAAGGTAGCGTATTAAGCCTCATCTGCACACACCTCAAGGTAGCGTATTTACCTTCATCTGCACACAGCTTAAGGTAGCGTATTAACTTCATCTGCACATATCTCAAGGTCGCGTGTTTAGCCTCATCTGCACACAGCTTAAGGTAGCGTATTTAGCCTCAGCTGCACACAGCTTAAAGTAGCGTATTTAGCCTCATCTGCACATAGCTAAAGTCGCATATTTAGCCTCGTCTGCACATAGCTTGAGGTAGCGTATTTAACCTCTTCTGCACATAGCTTGGAGTCGCGTATTTAGCCTCATCTACACACTGCTTAAGGTAGCGTATTTAGCCTCATCTGCACATAGCTTAAGGTAGCGTATTTAGCCTCATCTGCACACAGCCTAAGGTAGCGTATTTAGCCTCATCTGCACATATCTGAAGGTAGCGTCTTTAGCCTCATCTGCACACAGCTCGAGGTAGCGTATTTAGCCTCATCTGCACAGAGCTTGAGGTAGCGTATATAGCCTCATCTGTACACAGCTTGAAGTAGCGTATTTACCCTAATCTGCACACAGCTTAAGGTTGCGTATTTAGCCTCTTATGCACACAGCTCAAGGTAGCGTATTTGGCCTCATCTGCACACAGCTTAAGGTAGCGTATTTAGCCTCATCTGCACATAGCTCAAGGTCGCGTATTTAGCCTCAATTGCACAGCTTAAGGTAGCGTATTTAGCCTCATCTGCACAGCTTAAGGTTGCGTACTTAGCTTCATCTGCACACAGCTAAAGGTAGCGTATTTAGCTTCATCTGCACACAGCTTAAGGTAACGTATTTCGCCTCATTTGCATATTTCTTAAGGTAGCGTCTTTAGCCTCATCTGCACATAGCTTAAGGTCGCGTATTTAGCCTCATCTGCACTCAGCTTAAGGTAGCGTATTTAGCCTCATCTGCACAGAGCTTGAGGTAGCGTACTTAGCCTCATCTGTACTGCACAGTTTAAGGTAGCGTATTTAGCCTCACCTGCCCACAGATTAGGGTTGCGTCTTTAGCCTCATCTGCACACAGCTTAAGGTTGCGTATTTACTCATCTGCACACAGCTTCAGGAAGCGTATTTAGCCTAATCTGCACACAGCTTAAGGTAGCGTATCTACCCTCATCCGCACACAGCTTACAGTAGCGTATTTACCCTCATCTGCACACAGCTTAAGGTCGCGCATTTAGCCTCATCTGCACACAGCTTAAGGTAGCGTATTTAGCCTCATCTGTACACAGCTCAAGGTCGCGTATTTAGCCTCAACTGCACATCTTAAGGTAGCGTATTTAGCCTCATCTGCACAGCTTAAGGTTGCGTATTTAGCTTCATCTGCACACAGCTTAAGGTAAAGTATTTCGCCTCATTTGCACATTTCTTAAGGTAGCGTCTTTAGCCTCATCTGCACATAGCTTAAGGTCGCGTATTTAGCCTCATCTGCACTCAGCTTAAGGTAGCGTATTTAGCCTCATCTGCACAGAGCTTGAGGTAGCGTACTTAGCCTAATCTGTACATAGCTTAAGGTAGCGTATTTAGCCTCATCTGCACAGTTTAAGGTAGCGTATTTAGCCTCACCTGCCCACAGATTAAGGTTGCGTCTTTAGCCTCATTTGCACACAGCTTAAGGTTGCGTATTTAGCCTCATCCGCACACAGCTTACAGTAGCGTATTTACCCTCAACTGCACACAGCTTAAGGTCGCGTATTAACCCTCGTCCGCACACAGCTTACAGTAGCGTATTTACCCTCAACTGCACACAGCTTAAGGTCGCGTATTTAGCCTCATCTGCACACAGCTTAAGGTAGCGCATTTAGCCTCATCTGCACACAGCTTAAGGTAGCGTATTTAGCCTCATCTGTACACAGCTCAAGGTCGCGTATTTAGCCTCAACTGCACATCTTAAGGTAGCGTATTTAGCCTCATCTGTACACAGCTCAAGGTCGCGTATTTAGCCTCAACTGCACAGCTTAAGGTTGCGTATTTAGCCTCATCTGCACAGAGCTTAAGGTAGCCTATTTAGCTTCATCTGCACACAGCTTAAGGTAGCGTATTTAGCTTCATCTGCACACAGCTTAAGGTAGCGTATTTTGCTTCATCTGCACACACTTCAAGGTAGCGTACTTAGCCTCCTCTGCACATAGCTTAAGGTCGCGTACTTTGCCTCATCTGCACACAGCTTAAGGTAGCGTATTTAGCCTCCTCTGCACACAGCTCAAGGTAGCGTACTTAGCCTCCTCTGCACATAGCTTAAGGTAGCGTATTTAGCCTCACCTGTACACAGCTCAAGGTCGCGTATTTAGCCTCAACTGCACATCTTAAGGTAGCGTATTTAGCCTCATCTGCACAGCTTAAGGTTGCGTATTTCGCCTCATCTGCACACAGCTTAAGGTAGCGTATTTTGCTTCATCTGCACACACTTTAAGGTAGCGTACTTAGCCTCCTCTGCACATAGCTTAAGGTAGCGTATTTAGCTTCATCTGCACACAGCTCAAGGTAGCGTACATAGCCTCCTCTTCTCATAGCTTCAAACGAATTTGTCGTATTTGGGTTTAGCCAAGTCTGACTGTACAGCGAGAAAGAGGTGAGATTTTTGTGAATCTACAATCGTTAACGGCCCTTTGTTGTTCCTGTTTTTTTTGTAAATGACATCGACTGTAAAATACCAAAAATTCAAGCAAAAATGGTAATGTACGCCGACGATGTTCAAATATTACTTTCTCGAAAGCCGTCGGATTTGAATGCGCTGGAAGACGACGCTGAGACAGCCGTAACTAATCTGAAATCTTGGTATGATAAAAATGGACTCAAACTCAACTCTGAAAACACAAAATGCATCTTGTTCGGCTCGAACTCGAAAAGAAAAGCAGTTGCAATACATTTCTCTATCAGGATTAGCAAATCTGACATTCCTGTTGAAGATAAAGTTATAAGTCTGGGAGTATGGTTTGACCCCGATCTTTCCTTCAAACACCACGTAACTACTCTGTGTTCCAAGTTGAATGGAACACTTTTGTTCCTAAACTTTGCAAAAAAAAAAATTGGATTTCAAATCAAGATTACTGATTGTCCACGCTATAGTATTTACTCACATTAACTACTCTCTTTCAATTTGGGGGACATGCACCAAAACTCAAAGAGAGAAAGTGCAACGTTGTATAAACTTTGCGGCAAGAATAACATGCGATGGTAACCACAGAAAACGAGACCATGTAAGTCCTCTCCTCGAAAAATTACAGTGGCTGAATAACGACAACAAACTGGCACTCCATGAGTCGATCAGAATTCATAAAGATCTTCTCGAAAAACATTCACCCTGCAGCCAAAGGCACATATTTTCTCGAGGTGAAAAGAACAATCGATTAACAAGAAATAATGATACTCTGCACGTTGAACACAGGAAAACAGAAACTGCCTGTTGAGCTTTTTCGATCACTGGACCAAAATCATGGAACAACCTCCCAACAAGCCTCAAGAATCCAACAAGTCCTTCAATAATAGGCTTAATGAGCATCTGTTGACCGATCAATTCAAAACCGGAATTTCGCCCACAAACACAAACTAAATAAATAATACCAGTAACCAGAAAATGCATTCTGTTCTTGAACGACCACCACCAACCACCAGCACCATAATGTTGCTACCGATCACAATTGTCTTTGCAAATTACTATTAGTGTTAACTAGCGTTTCGTCTATTCCTATGTTTTATATGTTCCGGTCGTTTTAGTATAATTAAAATACGAACTCAGTCTTCTCGAGGAACGATAGGCAGCTTCTAACTTTGACAGAGGTTAACTCGATCTTCATTAATTTCATTGAATTATTGCTAACAATTACCGTACCATTTTTAATGATACAATAATTGCCTTATAAGCTAATATTTTGCTTTGTCTTCTATAACATTGTATTATTGTACTCCAGCATTGTATTATTGTGATTGTCAATCATTAAATCACTGCCCAACGGTCTTGAAGTGTGTATATTGTATAATCAATTGTTTGGTAAGTATTTTGTGTATAATTTTTTTTTGTATAACTTATGTCGCCTTCTCCCCCTTCATTATTCATACAATGGTTTAGACCCATCTTTACAATATGTTAGCGCTTTTCGATTTCCCAACCCGATGTTGTATTCATATTTTCTATATAATTCATGTCGTCTATCCACATCTTTGTCATCGTACAATAATGTTTACTTCTCATTACAATATGTTAGCACATTTTGATGTCCCAACCCCATGTTCTCGGGACTCCAACCACATGCATGCGTGATTTCCCACCCCATGTACTTGTTGTTTTCCACGCCCATGTATTTTGTTATTTACCCACCCCAAGTATTTCTTATTTTTCAACCCCGCGTGTCACTGGTTTTCCCAACGCTATGTAGTCGGAATTATTTTGTCAAAATAAACACAGATGATACTATTGTAAATAATATTTCGCTCCATGTAATCCGAACCGGCGGCCCCTAGAGATGAGCTGTGACGAATTCAAATTGAACTCTCGTTTTCGTTAATTCAAGTCGCGTAGTTGATAATGAAGTTTCATGGCTTATGTTTAAGAATTGATTCATTTCCTAAAAAGATTGAAAACCCATTGTTAGACGATGGAAATAAATGAACTAATAATAATTAAAAAATAATAATAATAATAATAACTAATTTTCGGTCGTTACCGCACAAGAATTATGTGCATAAAGAGGGGTTCACCTTCCGCTTGATAATCGATTTGTTAACAAACAAATATGAGGCTATGGGCCTCGTGTGCACCCGCCTTGAGCTACACATCTTTAATAGAGGCTGTTAACAGTCTATGATATTAAATGTCGATGGGAGTGGTCAGGAAGGGAAGTCCCGTCCTGCAGGGATTCGAGTGTCCAAAACTTGACATTCGATATAAGGGGTATATTTCACGCCCATTTGAGCGCCTGGATTATTACATGAAAAATATCGATCAATTAGTCTACAGGCATGTGAGATTTGCTTTCCTGACCTCAGATGCCCGTCAAAAATATGTATATTATCTGATAAACCGGAAACTAATTCTGAACATATTTGGTACACTTGGGGAGTCTTCGGGCAAATTATTTGCCCAAATTATAATTGTGAATGTAAAAAAATACTCCGATGCTTGGGGCACGGACTGAGAATCGAAGCCGGGTCCTGGATTTGATGGCAGGTGGGAAAGGATTTACTTGAACCAAATACAATATA
>SDVV010036551.1:649-10937 GCA_016164225.1 Gammarus roeselii
TGGTGCATGAGGCTGGTGTGTCGAGTGGTGCATGAGGCTGGTGTGTCGAGTGGTGCATGAGGCTGGTGTGTCGAGTGGTGCATGAGGCTGGTGTGCCGCGTGGTGCATGAGGCCGTTTGTCTCGTTGCAAGGGTGTGGTAGTCCCTTCAGCAGCAGGTGCAGTGGAGCAGCTGTTTGCCAAACGCCTCTGTTTTGTCGTATTACCGACTTAGCCTCCTGTTGGCGCAGCACAGCTGTTTGTGAATCGATCGCCGCAAGCAAGAACACAACACAGTGAAGACCATCACAAGTATACTTGTTACCGCAGAAGGAATTGAGGCAATGTATTGAATCTGTCGAGGTATTACAACCACATTTCACAACCAGTGTTGCCTAACCTTCAAAGTTTGAATTGACTGACCTGCAAACTTGAATGCCCAAATAACAGGAGTCTAAGTCGTAGCTCTCAACTCAACGCATCCAACACTTGTGTTTCCCGCAACACTACGAACGTTCTTTGACAGCTCACATCTGTTATCTGCAGCTGCGTCCTACCTCCTCCACAACAAACGTCTGCCCCAACACCTGTCCGGCCGCCGCTGCTAGCATCGCCGTCCGTAGTACAGTTGCCCCCCACAGCACGGTTGCCCCCCACAGCACGGTTGCCCCCCACAGCACGGTTGCCCCCCAAAGCACGGTTCCCCCTCACAGCGTGGTTGCCCCGCACAGCACGGTCGCCCTTCATAGCGCGGTCGCTCCCCACAGCATGGTTGCCCCTAATAGCGCGATCGCCCCTCACAGCACGGTCGCCCCTCATTGCGCGGTCGCCCCTCACAGCGTGGTCGCCCCCACAGCACGGTCGCCCTTCATAGCGCGGTCGCCCCCCACAGCACGGTTGCCTCTCATAGCGCGGTCGCCCCCCACAGCACAGTTTCCCCCACAGCAAATCAAAGCTCTCAGCACAGTGAACTTTACCCCTGCCAAAGTTTTTAAATATATAGAAAAATTGAAAGTTACAAAGTCTCCCGGTCCAGACCAAGTTCATCCCAGAATACTGAAAGAGACTAAGAACGAAATTGACGAACATCTAGCAAACATTTTCACCCAGTTTCTCACAAATGGCACCTGCCCCTCTCAATGGAAAGAGGCCAACGTCACCCCAATTTTCAAAAGAGGGGACAAAAAGTCTCCCGAAAATTACCGTCCAAAAGTCTCACTTCAGTCATAGGCAAATTGATGTAAAGTTTGATCACGGATAAAATTACAGAATTCTTAGAATTAAATCAGTTAATAGTTAACTCTCAGCATGGCTCAGACACAATCGTTCATGTCTTACTAACCTGCTGCTTTTTTTCAAGAATATAATTGAATTTCACGACGCGAAATCTCCGATTGACATCATTTACCTTGACTTTCAAAAGGCTTTCGACAAAGTTCCTCACAAACGCTTGGTTAGAAAATTGCACAGCATTGGCATTCGAGGTGAATTCAATAACTGGATAAAATGCTGGCTCACGGACAGACGGCAGCGAGTCGTACTTAATGGAGCTTCCCCAAATTGGGGTAAAGTTACAAGCGGCGTGCCCCAAGGATCTGTGTTAGGTCTAGTTCTCTTCATAATATTCATGAACGATCTCGACAGCAACGTACTCTCGAACATTAGTAAGTTTGCAGACGATACCAAGCTAGGAAAAAAGTGCAAACCGAAATCGAGTGCGAGCAGATCCAATCAGACTTGAACAAAATTGTTGAATGGTCAGAAAAGTGGCAAATGAAATTCAATATCGACATGTGTAAAGTTATGCACATTTGTCACCAAAACCCTAAACACGAATATTCAATGTCCGGAAACAAACTGATGCCCGTCACCGAAGAGAGAAATCTAGGTGTCATAATTAGTAACGACTTGAAAAGCACCAAGCAATGTAACTATGCAGCCAAAAAAGGCAATAAAATGTTAGGCATGATATCCCGCACAATCTCGTACAAGAGCAGAAATAATATTCGCAAGATATACACTACCTTTGTTAGACCGCACCTTGAGTATTCCGTCCAATTCGGGTCCCCATACCTCAGAAAATACATTATTAAATTAGAGAAGGTCCAACGTAGAGCTACCAAACTAATCCCTTCGCTGCGCAATAAATCGTACGAAGAGAGACTGCGCGAACTCAACCTTTATTCGCTAGAGAAACGTAGAGTCATAGGTGACATGATCGAAGTGTGGAAGATTATGAAGGGTAAGGAAAACGTCGAGCGAGCAAGCCTTTTCGCTTTAGATGCGAACGGGGTGACCAGGAATAATGAATACAAAATTGTTGGCAAGCGTTTTACATTCGATATCACGCGTAATTTCTTCACGTATAGGGTTGTCGAAGATTGGAACAGACTTCCCGCGGAAGTTGTGAACAGCGGTACAATCGAAACGTTTTAATCACGGCTCGATAAATTCTACCAAAATCGCCGCTAAATAGCTCCCATATATAGCACTTTCACCAGTATATTCGTGAAAAATTGTGTTCGGCATTGACACCCATACGGTTAAATTAGTGCCAGGCACTGGCACTAGCACGGTAAATAAGGTGCCCGGCATTGGTACCTGCTCGTTGTAATTCGGTGTTCGAGGAATGAAACAGTACAATCTCAAATCAACACCGTGGGTGTTGATCTGGTCGGTTGCGTATCTTCAGGTGCTTATTTGAGTTGTTTCGAGAATCATTGTTGAATGTTATTTCCTTCAACAAACTTTCCCTTTCTCGATCTATTAAAACAGAAAATACACCGACACAAGGTGCCATCTTAGTCGTTCTACTTCAGAACTTACCTTCTTCTATTAAAAGGCAACCCAGTTTGGGCCGAAAAGGCCTGTTGTTGTCTTTATAAACTTGTAAACAGCACGGTTGCCTCTCATAGCGCGGTCGCTCCTCACAGCGTGGTCGCCCCTCATTGCGCGGTCGCCCGTCATAGTATCGCCCCTAATAGAGCAATCGCCCGTCATAACGCCGTCGCCCGTCATAGTACGATCGCCCCTGGTAACACGGTCGCACCTCACAGCGCGGTCGCCCGCCCTTTATAGCGCGGTCGTCCCTCATAGCGCAGTCGTCCCTCATCGCGCCGTCGCCCTTCATAGCACGGTCGCCCTTCATAGCGTGGTCATCCCTCATAACACGGTCGCCTCTCATAGCACGGGCACCCTTCATTGCGCGGGTACCTTTCGTAGCGCAGTCGCCCCTCACAGCTCGGTTGCCCCTTTTAACGCAGTCGCTCCTCAAAGCGCGGTCGCTCCTCAAAGTGCGGTCGCCCCTCAAAGTGGGTCGCCCTTCATAGCGCGATCGTCCCTCATAGCGCGGTCGCTCCTCATAGCACAATCATCCCTTCCTCGCCCCAGGGCCGCGTCGACAGGCTGGGAACCAACCCCGAGAAGTCATTTGCATGATAGGGTACTTTAAAATACTCACCCGACCCTTTCTCAAAACCTTCCTTCCTCTCCCAGCAACACAGGATAAACAAGAAATCGAGGATGCAAACATCACAAGGGGCGTCTTGCGATCAGACTCAATCTGATGAAACCACGCACCGGCGCGGAGTGACCGGGCTACTGTTGTGGATGAACACATTAACCATAGTATGTATTGGTGAGTGTGTCGATATATCAGTTCGGTGATTATAGGGTGTCCTGACTAACCGATGTCCTCAATAATCCGGTTATTGATCAATCAATGTCCTTATTAATCTGGGTTCTCATTTATCACTGTCCTGATAAATCAATCAGTGTCCTGATTATTCAATCAGTGTCCTGATTATTCAATCAGTGTCCTGATAAATCAATCAGTGTCTTGATTAATCAATCAGTGTCCTGATAAATCAATCAGTGTTCCGATTAATCAATCAGTGTCCTGATTATTCAATCAGTGTCCTGATAAATTAATCAGTGTCCTGATTAATCAATCAGTCTCCTGATTGGTCAATGCACTCATTAATCAGTGTCGTCATTGATCTGTACAGTGTTCTGGTTGGTCAATGTACTCATTAATCAGTGTCGTCGTTGATCTGTACACTGATTGCTCAGAGTAGGTCAGTGCACGCGTAGAGCACACAAGACAAGACTCGTGTCGATGAATCCCGCAATGATGGAAAATAGTGTCAAATCTTTGTTTCTGTTTTGTTGCTGGCAATCTCAGTAACCCCGGCCTAGAAATAGTGAATATTTCGGGTTTGGGGAGGTTGGCTGGGATAGAAATACCTTCCAGACTCAAACTTCAAGGTCAGATATTTCAAGAAACTCTGTAAGTTTGCAGACTTTGCCCCTTTTATTGGTTGCAGCACATTATAGTTCAGGTGAGTCGGTGGGAGTGGAAGAAAACGAAGCAGACATATTTTTTGTGGCATCTGGTAATTTGATCCTCTTTCCTTCGTATTTTACTCTGATACCAGTGATGACTCACCTGGACTTTAACATAACAGCCCAAATTACCCCCCTACTCCCCCCAATTGTACCATAACAGCCCATATGACCGTCCTACTCACCTCGACCGTACCATAATAGCCCATATCACCGCCGTACTCACATCGACTGTACCATAACAGCTCATATTACCGCCCTACTCACCTTGACTGTAAGATAACAGTCCATATCACCGCCCTACTCACCTCAACTGTACCATAGCAGCCCATATCACTGCCTTACTCACCTCGACCATTGCCGGTCGTTCCCGGTCCGGCTGCCCAGATTCCATTGTATTTTTTTTGTGCCCTTTGGTCGGCCTACGCGGTGCGTGAGAAGACTGGGCCAGGTAGACGCTTCGTGACACACCCCACACGACTCTCCGCTCGCCCCACACGACTCCCTGCTCACCCCAGTCGACTCTTCACTCGACCCGCACGACTCCCTGCACGCCCCACAAGACTCTTCGCTCGCCTCACATAATTTTCCATTGACTCTCCACTCGCTTTACGCGACTCTCATCTCGCCCCACAAAACTCTACTTGCCACCCACAACCCTCAACTCGACCCACAAGACTCCTCTCGCCCCACAAAACTCTGCTCGCCACGCACAACCCTCAACTCGCCCCACAAGACTCCGTTCGACCCACATGACAACGCAACCATCTCACAAGACTCTGTCCGGTCGCCTCGAATGACTCTGCTCTCCACACGCGACTCTGCGTTCGCCCCACACAACACACCGCTCGCCCTACACGACTCATCGTTCGACCCACATGACACTCCGTCGAACCCATGCAACTCTTTGCCATACACTCTTTCCGCTTGACCCACACGAGATGTTCCACATAAATCACCCCATGACTGTCCGCTCGCCCCACAGGCTTCTCCAATCACCCTGCACGACCCTCTACTCGCCCCACGCGCTCGTTATCTCACCCCACACGGCCCTGTGCCACACGACCACCCAACACGATCATTCGCTCGCTCCATCAGATCCTTTGCTCTCCTTACACGACCTTTTGTCACACGAACGCTATGCAAGCAATACGTTGTTCGCCCCACGCGTTTTTTCGTTCCCCCAACATTACATTTCTCAAACCCTCTCATCCCATCGTGTGCCCCACGCCTCCCCCAGTCTTATTTCCCCCCCGAGACACCGTGTAGCCGCACACGACTATCCATTAGGTAGAGCAAGTCGCTGTGATTGCAGCTATGCCAACGACTACCCTTGTGACTTTATCTCTCTTACCTACTCCCCTCACAATCTCATCCTTCTACTCCACAGCTCTACGTTCTCTTTATACATCTCCCCAAGTTCCCCAAACTACTCACCGCTGGTCACTCACAACTCTAAACTTGCAGGCATCCATGGGTAATTGAAGTTGCACAGTAATACTCATCGTGATATTAAACCAACAGTACTCTCAATTAAGTACTCTTCGAGGTTTAAAACCATAATTTCTTCAAATTAATACACTTCAAGATACAATACCAACATCACTTTCAATTTATTACACTTCAAGATATGAAACCAACATTACGAGCAATTTATTACTCATAAAGACGTAAAATCAACATTCATAAATAGAAAATGTTGCAACATGCTGTCTGTATGTATTTACCTGGCTTTCTTCCCTTGAAGCCAGTCACCACCTTCCCCTCCTCCAAAACAGTGTCCGACTCTTTGTGTCGCCGATCAAGGGTGTCCCGACGACACTCATCAGTCCCATAACGTGACCGTTCTCTGGTCGTTAGACAGCAACAACATCTTAAGGCGGCCCTTGGCAACTCCATCGCCCAATCCTACAACTAATCTAAGTCCCAGCTGGCTCAGCTCTCTAATTCACCAACTGCCCTATCAAATATTTCGTTAAAGATACTGTGACCGCTTTTTTGGTTGAGGTTGTTTGAGTTCGACTGTGTTGTTCATCTTAGGGTGGTCTCTAATTTGGCAACTACCCTTATCGAAATACCTCACTGGAGATACTCTGACCGCTACTAACAGAAATACATTTAGGACAGAGTATTTTTGGTTGATGTGGTATGAGTTGCTTGGGTCATGTTTGAGCTGTGACCGCAGGACCCGACCAACGCGACTTGGGATGCAACAAGGAAGTCGTGAGGAACTCCTGCTTCCTTGCGAGCATCTGCCGACTCAATTGCTGGGATTGATCCTCCAGTTCCAGGAGCAGGGAATTGAGGGTACAATTCATCCGAGGAATAAGAGGTTTTGGTCCTAGTGGAAGGCAATGAACATTGGGATTGTAGGTGTTTGTTGAAATAGATTTCGTCAACTGATCAGCAAACCTACGATAAGAAACTACACCAAAATCATCAGGATCTTGTTGTTTATTCATAGTCTGTTTCATTTTACCTTGCATCGAGCAACAAAAAATTATTACGGAACTGAGAAATAAGACACATCCTCAGCAACTCGCCGAACTTGATCGGATATAACTTGAAAGAAGAAGACTTAAAGGACGTTAAAAGGAACTTACAGTTGCCTAAATGAATTAACTTGAGCTAGAACCGAAGGTCTCTTTTATAAAAACTGTAACCAGAGAAATAGAAATAACGGACAATAACTGCAGCAAAATCAGTTTAATACATAAGCTGCCGAAAATTATTTTCCAGTCAAGATGCCAACAATTTGGAACCGTTAACCATATGAAATGGTTAATAGTAATAACGTCAACACATTTAAAAACCACTTCGACAAAAACTGGAAGACAAATCCACCCCTCTATTCTAAGCTTAAATGATGGAAGCACAGTTGCCATGAATGATGGCAACAACCTGTGCTGGAGCCTTTGGCGGCCGGTATAGCCCATGTTCATTTGCTCTTGATTTACGGTTTCTGATGATAAATTTACAACTACTTATGATGTCCCTGGGACTACTCCACATGCCTCAGTTCCAACAAAAGCAGACTGAGAGATTGTTTTCAACTGAATGTGTTTTTTTTTGTAGAAGACCAAATGTTTTCTCTCAATGTGTTTCTTGAAATAATTTATACCTTTGAATATTTGAGGGCATGAATGAATTTCACATTTATTCTAAAATTAGGTGAATGCTCATGAATTGGATGTAGTGCTTCATCAAGTATGAAACGTGCACTGTTTGATAAATGCAGTTTATTTGTGAACATTTGAAGATCCTGGCCATTATGTACTTTTCTTTGCTAAGCTATTTTTCTGATAGGAAAAAAAATAATATGCATGAGTTGGTATGAAAATGGGGTACATATTCATGACATTTTCCAATAGGAGCATCATCCTCTGAAGTGGCAAGTCATGCCTGCCGGCACTAAGGCATGAATGCCGGCACTAAGGCATGACTGCCGGAAGCAAGCCATGGCTGCTGGCACTAAGGCATGACTGCCGGCAGCAAGCCATGGCTGCTGGCACTAAGGCATGACTGCCGGCAGCAAGCCATGGCTGCTGGCACTAAGGCATGACTGCCGGAGCAAGCCATGGCTGCTGGCAGCAGGAGGGTATTCTAAAATTGATGGTCAGAAACTCTCACAACTAACTTATTCAGACCCTAGCAAATCAATGAAAATTTGTATTTTTCAGAATAAAATTCTATTTCTGAATGTTTTTGTAGTAGCAAATCACGTATTCCCATGTAATTAGACGCACCATATCTAAAAAACTTAGAGATTGTCAGAGAACATCGATGAAATCAACCCAAATCAATTCAATGTTTGCCTTTTTCTAGACCATTTCAGGTCCGAAATCTGAATTTTTTAATAAATGTGTGTTGATGCAAAGTGGTAGGTATAGATCATCAACTAAATTGTTTTGAAAGAGGCCATGTAGATGCCATCAATTCTAAGTTTATATTAAGGCTGGTCTGAATAAGATGCAATTCAAATAACCCCTTGGCTGGCAGCAAGATAGGACGGTCGACAGCAAGGCATATTACAAAATATTTCTGTCATTGTATTGTAGCAATAGTATCCATCCACTCCTCAGACAAGGTATCCGTAAGGCGGGTAACTACTAGTGCCTTAGGGTGGACGGATACAAGTGACACAAGGCACAAACATTGAAACTTTATAAATGTTGAATGAAGGGAAACATGACTTATATTCATCTTTGCATCTGTGCCAGAGCTTCTACGCACGAATTCACAGTACACTAGCTACCCCTTGTTAACTACACACTTGGGAAGTTGATCCAACGCACGAGCTTCTGGCAATGAACTGATGCCGTTGACGGTCGACTCGGGGCGTTTATACGACGCCCAAGACAGCTGTAGACAGCGGCAACTGCTGCCGTTCAATCAAGGATTGATCAGCCCTACCCGCTGTTCGTTCGGCCGAGTGGAAGTTTGTTCGTTATGTTACACCATCGCCAAGAGTTTTCTGTGGGTGAAGTTGATTGTATAAATGAGACGTTTAAGTAGGTCGTGTTCGCTTTGGACGGATATGTGGGCAACAGTAGCCAAATTCAACGGAATCCTCTTCCCGCTATTCTAGTGATAATCGAGGAATTCCGTTTCTTCTTCGTTTACATTTTGTAACGCGTCTGTTTTTATTCAGCAGAACACTGCCGTATGAATAAAGGCTTTGCTAAACTAAGATCCAAGATATGTTTATATGAATATTCACGCATACAAATGCAATCAAGACTAAACGGAGATATCATTTCATTCATTTATAGTCATCATTTAACACAAAACGAACAAGTAAATACACTGAGCCCCCGATGAAGCCCTCACACTAACGGCTGTTGTATACGAGTCTACTGCAATAGTCGGCAATGACCATTGTCAACAAAGATTAATTACTACCCTTTATTAAAAAATCTATGAATATTTATAAACACAATTTAGAATGCTTAATAAACATTTGACTTATTGACCGACACACTGAGGTAACTCGGGTGACTCACCGTGAAATATGTTCGGAGCCTGCAGTGGTGTGTGTCACGTGCGTTGTTGTGTCACCCGAGTTACCTCAGTGTGTAACTCGGGTGACACAGACAATAAGGTCATTAAGTGTGTCCCTCGTATTGGAGTGGGTCAGTGTGACCTACTACGGTGCACGTGACACACTTCGATACGAAAAAAAATTTTGGAGTGTGGACTGAAATTTTTCTGTCAGCATATGCTATTTACGTCACATTTTAATATTAAAAAAATCCCATTCTCAAAGTATACCTATCGATTACAACAAATTCTCTCAGGTAATATTAGAACACGACCTTAAGCTATTTTTATCTGCTTTAGATCCCATTTATCTCTAATAGTTTGGCGTGGGGAAGTTTTTAAGTGTGTTCTGGACGGGTACTGTGTGGTGCCTTCACTAAGTGTGTTCTGGACGGGTACTGTGTGGTGCCTTCACTAAGTGTGTTCTGGACGGGTACTGTGTGGTGCCTTCACTAAGTGTGTTCTAAACGGGTACTGTGTGGTGCCTTTACTAAGTGTTCTGAACGGGTACTGTGTGGTGGCTTCACTAAGTGTGCTCTGGACGGGTACTGTGTGGTGTCTTCACTAAGCGTGTTCTGGACGGGTCCTGCGTAGTGCCTATACTAAGTGTGTTCTGGACGGGTACTGTGTGGTGCCTTCACTAAGTGTGTTCTGGACGGGTCCTGCGTAGTGCCTATACTAAGTGTGTTCTGGACGGGTACTGTGTGGTGCCTATACTAAGTGTGTTCTGGACGGGTACTGTGTGGTGTCTTCACTAAGTGTGTTCTGAACGGGTCCTGCGTAGTGCCTATACTAAGTGTGTTCTGGACGGGTACTGTGTGGTGCCTTCACTAAGTGTGTTCTGGACGGGTACTGTGTGGTGCCTTCACTAAGTGTGTTCTGGACGGGTGCTGCGTGGTGCCTATACTAAGTGTGTTCTGGACGGGT
>SDVV010036552.1:0-10937 GCA_016164225.1 Gammarus roeselii
TCTCAGTCAATGCATGGTGGTTAACTATATGAAAAAGATCACAATAACTGTGGAACATGCAGAGAGTCACTCTCAGTCAATGCATGGTGGTTAACTATATGAAAAAGATCACAATAACTGTGGAACATGCAGAGAGTCACTCTCAGTCAATGCATGGTGGTTAACTATATGAAAAAGATCACAATAACTGTGGAACATGCAGAGAGTCACTCTCAGTCAATGCATGGTGGTTAACTATATGAAAAAGATCACAATAACTGTGGAACATGCAGAGAGTCACTCTCAGTCAATGCATGGTGGTTAACTATATGAAAAAGATCACAATAACTGTGGAACATGCAGAGAGTCACTCTCAGTCAATGCATGGTGGTTAACTATATGAAAAAGATCACAATAACTGTGGAACATGCAGAGAGTCACTCTCAGTCAATGCATGGTGGTTAACTATATGAAAAAGATCACAATAACTGTGGAACATGCAGAGAGTCACTCTCAGTCAATGCATGGTGGTTAACTATATGAAAAAGATCACAATAACTGTGGAACATGCAGAGAGTCACTCTCAGTCAATGCATGGTGGTTAACTATATGAAAAAGATCACAATAACTGTGGAACATGCAGAGAGTCACTCTCAGTCAATGCATGGTGGTTAACTATTTGAAGAAGACCACAATAACTGTGGAAAATGGAGGGAGTCACTCTCAGTCAATGCATGGTGGTTAACTATATGAAAAAGACCACGAGTAAATCTCAATCAAAAACTATGTAGCGACATTTTTTGAAGGGTATTTATTCAGAAACAAACGAGTTGTAAAAATAACTAAATTATTTCTCAATAATAAAGGTTTGAGCCATGCACACAGGAAAAATTAAGTCAAATGATTGTAATAAGATGTAGAAATAGTATTTACTATGTTAAGTGAGACTAAACAAACAATAAATGCAAATATTTCCAGGGTTAAATGAGTTAGCAAATAATAGGCTGCAAGTAGGTCAACAATAAAGCCCAAATGCTATCTTTGAAACAATAATCATAATAATAGGTAATAAAACTGCAGTGGAACTTACCATGGCAGCCCTCAAGGAGGGAGGCATGACAAGAGAAAGAGTGGGGGGGAGAAGAAGAAACACAGAAAACATTAGCAAAGCACCACTTGAAGATGAAGGTGAAAAACCAAGTTGCCATGTCATGGGAAATAATAGGAGAACTGAAGTTGGGTGGGGACCTTCCAACCCAAACAAACATGAACTAGCCATTCGTCTACACATCAAACATTGCGCTGGTGTGGGTGGTGATTTCAGTGACGGTGCAAGAGATGGTGGGTAGTTAATCACAAGCAGGATCAGTGCTGTGAACGTTTCAAGCCATTCGTCATGTGCTACACTGTAGTTACTAATGTGAACAATGCTAGGCCTTTCATGAGTCATCATGTGCTACACTGTAGTTACTAATGTGAACAATGCTAGGCCTTTCATGAGTCATCATGTGCTACACTGTAGTTACTAATGTGAACAATGCTAGGCCTTTCATGAGTCTGTCGTCATGTGCTACACTTTAGTTACTAATGTGAACAATGTTAGGCCTTACACAAGTCTGTTGTCATGTGCTACACTGTAGTTACTAATGTAAACAATGCTAGGCCATTCATGAGTCTGTTGTCAGGTGCTACACTGTAGTTACTAATGTGAGCAATGCTAGGCCATTCATGAGTCAGTCGTCATGTGATATACTGTGGTTACTAATGTGAACAAAGCTAGGCCTTTCATAAGTCTGTCCTCATGTGCTACACTGTAGTTACTAATGTAAACAATGTTAGGCCTTTCATGAATCTGTAGTCATGTGCTACACTGTAGTTACTAATGTGAACAATGCTAGGCCTTTCACGAGTCTGTCGTCATGTGATATACTGTAGTTACTAATGTGAACAATGCTTGGCCTTTCATGAGTCTGTCGTCATGTGCTACACTGTAGTTACTAATGTAAACAATGTTAGGCCTTACACAAGTCTGTCGTCATGTGCTACACTGTCGTTACTAATGTGAACAATGCTAGGCCTTTCATGAGTCTGTCGTCATATGCTACACTGTAGTTACTAATGTAAACAATGTTAGGCCTTACACAAGTCTGTCGTCATGTGCTACACTGTAGTTACTAATGTGAACAATGCTAGGCCTTTCATGAGTCTGTTGTCATATGCTACAATGTAGTTACTAATGTGAACAATGCTAGGCCTTACATGAGTCTGTCCTCATGTGCTACACTGTAGTTACTAATGTAAACAATGCTAGGCCATTCATGAGTCTGTTGTCAGGTGCTACACTGTAGTTACTAATGTGAGCAATGCTAGGCCTTACATGAGTCTGTTGTCATGTGCTCACTGTAGTTACTAATTTAAACAATGCTAGGCCTTACACAAGTCTGTTGTCATGTGCTACACTGTAGTTACTAATGTAAACAATGCTAGGCCATTCATGAGTCAGTCGTCATGTGATATACTGTGGTTACTAAAGTGAACAAAGCTAGGCCTTTCATAAGTCTGTCCTCATGTGCTACACTGTAGTTACTAATGTAAACAATGCTAGGCCTTTCATGAATCTGTAGTCATGTCCTACACTGTAGTTACTAATGTGAACAATGCTAGGCCTTTCACGAGTCTGTCGTCATGTGATATACTGTAGTTACTAATGTGAACAATGCTAGACCTTTCGTGAGTCTGTCGTCATGTGCTACACTGTAGTTACTAATGTAAACAATGTTAGGCCTTACACAAGTCTGTCGTCATGTGCTACACCGTAGTTACTAATGTGAACAATGCTAGGTCTTTCATGAGTCTGTCATCATATGCTACACTGTAGTTACTAATGTAAACAATATTAGGCCTTACACAAGTCTGTCGTCATGTGCTACACTGTAGTTACTAATGTGAAAAATGCTAGGCCTTTCATGAGTCTGTTGTCATATGCTACAATTTAGTTACTAATGTGAACAATGCTAGGCCTTACATGAGTCTGTCCTCATGTGCTACACTGTAGTTACTAATGTAAACAATGCTAGGCCATTCATGAGTCTGTTGTCAGGTGCTACACTGTAGTTACTAATGTGAGCAATGCTAGGCCTTACATGAGTCTGTTGTCATGTGCTCACTGTAGTTACTAATTTAAACAATGCTAGGCCTTACATGAGTGTGTTGTCATGTGCTACACTGTAGTTACTAATGTGAACAATGCTAGGCCATTCATGAGTCAGTCATCATGTGATATACTGTGGTTACTAAAGTGAACAAAGCTAGGCCTTTCATAAGTCTGTCCTCATGTGCTACACTGTAGTTACTAATGTAAACAATGCTAGGCCTTTCATGAATCTGTAGTCATGTGCTACACTGTAGTTACTAATGTGTACAATGCTAGGCCTTTCACAAGTCTGTCATCATGTGATATACTGTAGTTACTAATGTGAACAATGCTAGGCCTTTCGTGAGTCTGTCGTCATGTGCTACACTGTAGTTACTAATGTAAACAATGTTAGGCCATACACAAGTCTGTCGTCATGTGCTACACTGTAGTTACTAATGTGAACAATGTTAGGCCTTTCATGAGTCTGTCATCATATGCTACACTGTAGTTACTAATGTAAACAATATTAGGCCTTACACAAGTCTGTCGTCATGTGCTACACTGTAGTTACTAATGTGAACAATGCTAGGCCTTTCATGAGTCTGTTGTCATATGCTACAATGTAGTTACTAATGTGAACAATGCTAGGCCTTACATGAGTCTGTCCTCATGTGCTACACTGTAGTTACTAATGTAAACAATGCTAGGCCATTCATGAATCTGTTGTCATGTGCTACACTGTAGTTACTAATGTGAACAATGCTAGGCCATTCATGAGTCAGTCGTCATGTGATATACTGTGGTTACTAAAGTGAACAAAGCTAGGCCTTTCATAAGTCTGTCCTCATGTGCTACACTGTAGTTACTAATGTAAACAATGCTAGGCCTTTCATGAATCTGTAGTCATGTGCTACACTGTAGTTACTAATGTAAACAATGTTAGGCCTTTCATGAGTCTGTTGTCATGTGCCACACTGTAGTTATTATTGTGAACAATGCTAGGCCTTTCATGAATCTGTTGTCATGTGCTACACTGTAGTTACTAATGTGAACAATGCTAGGCCTTTCATGAGTCTGTCCTCATGTGCTACACTGTAGTTACTAATGTGAACAATGCTAGGCCTTTCATGAGTCTCATCATGAGCTACACTGTAGTTACTAATGTGAACAATGCTAGGCCTTTCATGAGTCTGTCGTCATGTGCTACACTTTAGTTACTAATATAAACAATGCTAGGCCTTACATGAATCTGTTATGTGCTACACTGTAGTTACTAATGTAAACAATGCTAAGACCTCCATCAATCTGCATTGAAGAAACGAAACAAACCACAACTAGCCACTCGACCAACAAGATCAACCAGGGTGGCTAAATTGCTTGATAATACAAAATCAATTTCACTGGTATTGCTGCTCCTGTTGCAGGTAGTCATAGCACCACCTTCACAGAGCTGATATTACCCCATTCCCATACACAAATTAACTAGACTCTAACATTATGTTACTTGAGAAACAACATGATTTGTTTAAAATTTCATCATGATATCAAAAATTCAATTTGAATAACAACTTTTGTCTAAGATTCTACACAGAGAAAATTTTCCAAACGATTAGTAACAATGTCACAATACCAGCCAGCTCATTGGAAAGTTTGGTTGTACAGACGCAGACTGGGAACGCATATTGCACAGGGAAGGGAGCAAAATCATTGCCATGTAGACGAGGCTTCATCTTAGATCTTCCTGAAGTTAATGGCAGCACATTCTTCCATATCAATGGGATAGGCACACATGCAAGTCATACAGGTACAAAATCTGTACTTTTCTGCCAATTAATTTTAAAATGAAAGATTTCAATTTCTATAAACCTCAAATTTCAGTATATTAATTCCTACACAAATGTTTTTAAGTTATGCTTACATGGGAGGAGAAGATACTCATTACTACTTAGATTTTTGGATAAGTTATTGGGAAGTGCTATAGCTACCACTCACCAATATCTTTCAAACTGTGTATTCGATGTAATATAGCTTAAATACAGACTGAGTAGTTTCTCATTTAAACTCTCAAATAAGCTTCATCTTCTAATGTCAAAGGAATGCATAATTTCATCAGAAAACTCAATAAGAGCATTCAAGTGCTGCATCACATTTTATGACTTAGAACCTTATTTCCTGGATTTTTTTACTTCATTTTTTTTTTACAACTTTCAATATTGTAATTTTATAAAAAGTATAATGTGGAACACCAAAATACTTTCCAATTGATGCATTGCATGTCAAGATAGCTTTAAAACCATATGAGATCTGATGACATGAATGTTTTTCACAATTTTTTATGACTAATAAAATTTTGAGCTGTGTTGTAGTAGCTTCTCTCCAAGAGCTTTTAAATGATTTTTTGAGCATCATGAAAACTTCACAACTGTAGGAATTCAGGTGTATATATATTTTTTAGTTTGAATTTGTTAAAAATTGCAAGTTGATAGTCTAGTCTATCATCCACTCTGACGATGCAATGCTTTGTCATGACTACTTTGTAACTTTACAAGTCATGGCAATTCAAAAAAGTCAATTTATTTTCCACTTTATTGTGCATCTACAGAGGAGCTTCCAAAATGATGTAGCTACAGCTTGTCATGATTCAAATTATTTTTAGTGAATGGTTTACAACAGACATGGTCGTACACTTCTTTGAAAGTGGGTGCAGAATACTTCTGAATGATACATGGCACAAATCTGTGGAAAAAGATCAGCACTGAAAACTTAATCTTCCCAGAAGCGCTGGGGGGCATGAAAACAAACAGCATAGCGGAAAACACTATCGCCCTGGAGGAACTGGGAGACAGAAATAGGTGGGAGTGAGTGAAACAATATCTCCCAACTAGGGCTGAGAGACTAATATATTGCTCATACATAGTGGTCAATTTGTCTGGCTTCTTTATGCTTTACTTGCAGCTATGTAACTACAGTAGCAAAAGAAAAATTGTTCAAGAAAAATCTTCAATTATAATTTTACACTTGATATTTGAAATCAGAAATGTAATAAATAATATCCATTAGGAAGCTTTGTCCAGATATTATACCAAATAAATTTCTAGATCAAGTTGAAATCTACATGCTGAAGAGTCAAGAGTTCTTTTTTTTCTTTTGCTACTGTACCTTGTATGAATATATGGATTTTCAGTAATGACCCTTGCTCTGCCTTAGCTGGCATCAGGACTGTTCAAACCCTCACCCCTTGAACTCCAGTCACCACAGTAACAATCATAACACAAGGGTGGCTATGTGTTAACTGCCACCCAACCCAGAAGCTAAAAAATACAAAGATCAGCAATGCTTTCCGCAACGCTTCCCAGCCGGTCACCTCCTCCCCCATCCTCTGCATCACAACATGCTTGGGTCATTGGGTGTCGGGAGTTTACCTTGCCGCAGGTGGAAGCCAGTTCTTAGCCACAGCCCTTGTCGTCTCGTCAGCATTGAATCCCTCCCTCACTCCACAAACAAGCCAACCGATTGTGGGGAAGCCTTCCAAAGCAAATCATTGATTTGTTCACTATCATCCCCAACTACCTCACATTCAAGGCCACACCAACTATCCATTCACCAATATTCTCCCCTCACTAATGTCTCTTGCACACCATCATGATACCATGGGAGGTAATACAGGCATTTCTTTTTCCTTGAATTAGGCTTCTAACCTAAATTTGTTAGTGATCTGAAATATGCAATGCTTATAGCTAAATGAATATTTTTATTTTCATACTTAGCAGCAGTAACTTTTATTGATAGTTGAAAATGAATAGCTAGTTTTTTTATAGATTGATGCATTCTCTTCTACTGCTGTAGCTTTCTAGGCAAAGTTTTGACTTACTTGCAGCACATTCAACTTAATGCAGGGGATTGGTGTGGTGACTGCTCGAACAGCAAACAACACAGTGCCCAGGGGAAGGCCATTAATGACTGCAGAATTAATTAGATAGTAATGACAAACTGAGCCACTGGAAGACTTTTTTAACATCTAGTATGTTGCTGAGCATTAGAATGAAGGAAAATATAATAAAAAATATGTGCAACAATACTAGAAAGTTATATTTGAATTGAAAAAAAATTTGATCAACTTTTTGGATAAAAACCTGAAAAAAAAAAAAAAAAACTTCCACATTTCCACGAAAAAAAAAAATTATACTCTCCACCCTAAACCAACTGCACATACTACTGTTACAGACATAGACAATGGAACGATTAAATGAGTGGGGAGAATCAACAAATTAGAGTAAATCAGGTATATAATTATCAATTAAATATCAAGCAAGGTGTCAAAACCTAACAAAAAAGAGGAGCCGATTGGCTAGAAAAAAGGCTAATTTACTCAGGTAGCATTCTTGAGATTATAGCTATATTGCTTCCTGAGGCTAGAAACAGAAATACCAAAATATGCCACCGGAGAAAAGGCTACCGAGTTGAAGAGAAGTTATTTATATGAATTTTTTCAAAGATTGCAAGAGATAGGGTAATGGTACCAGTGCTGATGCAATGTCTGAAAATGAAAAAGTGTAGAATGATGTAGAAACTACTGAAGCTGTTTTGATTTTGTGTCAAACTTTGACAATATCTTAGACCACTATCAATGCTAGATATAGATACAGACACAAGCTGGAATCCTTTGAAGGAAGTTGGTCGATGGCAAGAAGCACCTGAAACTCACACTTACCAAAACATAGCCCTTTAACAATTAACTAGAGAGTTGGGCCAAGACCCCTTAACACACATTTTGCGTCAAGACAAGGAGTGAGGTCCGAAATCAGTGTCAGCAGAAGCACACTGACAGCTTTCACTGGATTACCCCTGTTGCATTTTAAATGTCAGTCACGCCTACACCCACGTCCATCCTGTTACTGAACAAGATGCTTAGGGCGGTAAAGTGCATCAGGGTCACGTCAAGACTCATCCATTTGCAACCACTCACCTCTATCTGTTGCACGCTCATTTGCTGCCTTCTATCAATGTTTTCTTTTTCTCCCTAAAGCCTGCTTCACACCATACAACATCCAAACTTTGATCTTCCAGTAAGCCAACGCCCACTCACCTCTGCTTTCATTACCCATTCACCTACTTCCCATCATCCAAACCATCTCAGAATACACAAATCTACAATGCTCTCAACTTTCCCCACATCCCCGTTCTAATCCAACAACATTATTGAATTCGTCACATGTTCTCCATCTGGCCATGCCTCTCAAACATCCTTCATCTCATAAACATGCACCGTTATCCTCTCTTCTGCGTTTGTCCCCACACTTCTCAGCCATAAAGAGCACAGTTGGGACATGTATCCTCTCATAGAACCTTAGCTTTGCTTCCACATCTCGTGTCTTACAGAATTTTACACTCTTTGGTGCACCCAACACCGAACATCCCACAGGGGAATAAATCCCTCAATGAAATTATTCTAGTGTTGCAGTTTGGCACCAAACATTATGTGCTTATTTCTTCCCCAGATACTTTTTGTCAAGCTGTAGCTTACATCAAGTAGTGACTATTTACATGAGTAACGTGACCATAGCTTATTCTCTGTCCTCTTTGTCAGATATTTGTGGTGACCTGATACCATTATTGACCAGTTTATGAGTAGCCTGTGTACTTGGTCGATTTCTTAATTTTTGCTACATTTGCTGATTCAATGGTATTTGCAGGCCTGATGATGCACTAACCACTAGGTTCCCAGTCATTCAACAAGGTTATCATCTTCATTTCCCAGTTGCCAGATATGCGCACTGACTGCTGCTTGTCTTTCATCAGAAACATCTTCCCTGCACCATCTACTCTGCATCAGAGCATTCACTGTGCTCTGATGTTCAGTGACTATATAGTCTATATAAACTGGGTTGCAAAACACCAAATCCTAAGCCATGTAGCTATGTAGCATCAACTGGGGTGATCCACCGCTGTCACTAACTCGAGATGACTCCCCACACCTCCCTTTTGGGCACCAAAACGTTGGAAATGTCACCATTTAACTACAGGACTTGAAAGAACAGGTCTTGGTTAGTAAATATCAGCTATTTGTAGAAATTTTGATATATGCACATAATTCAAGAAAATTGCCAAAGTAGAGGTGGAGTTTTCAGGTCCCTGACAATTTTGGTTCAGAAAAATCAAAGTTCCGCAAACTTTGATTCTGATTTGATTTGGGCCTCATTTTCACCAAAGCCTCAACGTGAGTCATAATAGGCTCCCCCGTAGGGCGCGACCGTCGTTGATTCAGGTAAGTCCGCACGGCCTCGCGTGCGAAAATATTAGTTTTGTCAAGATGAAATCAGTACATATTTTAATTGTGGCATATTCGCGTACTAGCGCGTACGAGATAGTAAAGAGTTAATGCGTATCTTCGTAAAATGTGTTGTTGTTTCTGTTCGTAATGAAGTGGAGGGACCACCTCATTAGCACAGGTGTTAGAGGTTTAGATAGCTTCGTATAGTCCGGTATGTTTTCCGGAAGCGATAAGCTTTTCACGGTAGGTTGGGTCCGTGAGTAGGCTCTGTAGGTTGCACGGGGGATCTAGGAACGCTCGTCGGGCTGCCGCGAGTGCGTTGCAATCCATCAGTAAGTGTTTCACGCTGATAGCCACTTGGTGGCAACAGGGGCAAGGTGGCGCGTTTGGTCCTATGTCGAGATCCATCAGGTGGTTGTGAGTTATCCACGTGTGTCCCGTGCACAAGCGGTCGATGAACACTTTGTCTTTTCTGTTGGTGAACTTTGTTTCCCGTTCTCCGACAGAGGGTTTGACTGAAATCATTTTTTTGTCCACTCTGCTGCCACATTTCATCCCATCGGGATGTTAAATGGGAGTTGATGATAGGGAACCAGTCCCGGTAATGTATTGCAAAAAATTGTTCTTAATGAGTAGATGCCAGTTTAGCAAGCGAGTCCGCAAGTTCGTTTCCTCTTATCCCCGCGTGCCCGGGAATCCGGCAGAATTCCACTGCCTGACCCGTCTCGGTCATCACAAAAAGATCGTGCTGCATCTTACGTAGAACAGGATGTTCATAATGCAGTGTTTTAAGCTGGGTGAGGACACTCAGACTGTCTGATGAGAATACAACGTATTTGGAGAAGCGATGTGTTTTTGCGATAGAGACGGCTAGTTCGAGTGCGCGAAGCTCCGCAGAGATCACAGAGGCCTCTTGTGGGAGGGAGGCCGAGAGTGCGGTGTCCCCGCACACAGCGGCGGCTCCCACTCCGTCCGCGGTTTTGGAGCCGTCAGTGTATATGTGGCAGTGCTCTAAATATTCTTCCTCGAGTAGTCGTAGGAATTCCTGCCGGTACGCGTTGGTTGGAGTTATTGCTTTAGGGTAGATTTGCAGGTCTAGGTTGACCGGTGGCGGGTTGATCATCCATGTTGGTGTGTTAATTTGAAGGATTCGGTAGGGAAATGAAGGCTTAATAGCTTTTCGATTGATGTTGAGCGAGGTCAGCAGGTTGTCTACGCGTAGGGAAAACGGTGGGCATATATTCTTTTTAGACGAAAAATGGCGCTTATCAGATATGTTAGTGATGTAGCCGATTGCTGGGTTGTTGATAAGACTTCTAGTCTTAAAATAGTATTGTAGTGAAAGTTTGCCTCGCCGGAGCTGAAGTGGAAGTTTGTTAGCGAGCACGTTAAGTGATTCGATTGGAGTGGAGCGGAACGCGCCGGTTGTGATACGCAAAGCATTGTTTGCGATGGTCGAGAGAGGGTCGAGAGTAGTTTTGGCTGCAGATCCGTCGACAACGGCTCCGTAGTCCATGCGCGATCGTATTATTGCTCTGAACAACGTCATTC
>SDVV010036553.1:0-10937 GCA_016164225.1 Gammarus roeselii
ATACGGAGGACAACTGCAATCGACATTCATATAAGAGAAACCCCTCAGCAACATTTTAAACTTCGTTATTGTAGTGGAAACAAGTAAAAATACTCATTATGAATTTTTAATCTATTTATGAAACATTTTCACGGAAAACCGTACGGGATTGTATTCGGGAGAAGAAAGAAAACATTTCTTCATCAGTCGCGTATCTTCAGCTGTGCCTAATGCTGTGCAAGTTAATAAATCATGGTCAGCTTGTTGAATTCCAATTTATAGCATGGCGAATCCTGCATCATACTCAATGTGTCAGTTTCTCAATCAGTAAATCAATGCTGTCTGTCACGGTTACGCTATATTAGGCACAGCTGCTGCGGCAAATTTCAGCTTTAGCTAAAAAGTCAAATGATAATGGTAAACACTTCTTACCTACCTGTTTAAGTAATTGTACACCTATAATATAGCGTATAGCACTGCTCAAAGTAGTTCCAAGATACGCTGAAGTTCAGGTTAAAATACGTTGTAGTTCAGGGGGAAAATTTTGTATTTTTGTGCGCAAAGACTTGAGCATTTTCTTTTGACTAGCTAAATCAACAAGTGGCGGCAACAGCTGTGTGCTAAAGTGACCGTTACACCGTTTTGATAATCCAGAATTTGAACTATTAAAATATTAGTTTTGAAAAGCTTAGGCTCCTGTGAGATGATGCCGATTGTACATAAATTCTTTAAAACTGCTCGAAATAATTTATAATAGCATTCCTCCCCATTCAAGTAACCTGTGGCGACTGGTTTTGAAATTGACAATTGTGATAACAGTCGCATTTGTGTTGGTCTTGGCTACTTCAAATGCGTTATAGTTATTTTGAATAGAACAGTTTAAAAATTGTAACATAAAACTCATCATTGTTGTGATAATGATTACGAGACAAATTTCCCAAAATCGAACAGCGATTACGGGATTAATACAATGACTCATTTATTTTATTTTCATCCACTGGCCGCTATGTTCATCACTGGCATCTACCTCATGTTGCTCAGTTCTACATCATCGTCAGGGACCACAGATAGCTTCATCGCGAGCTGCCAAACTATGTGTTAAATTAATTCTAGATCTACAGACACTGAGTATACTTTAGACTCGAGGTGTTTAATTTCAAAGATGCACGACCAATTATGGACATGAGGTCCAGTTTCTCGATATGCACTTCCATAATGTGGTATTCTGAAAATGTCTTATGTACTTCACACCGTTGTGCCCTTATACAACAATATCCAAATACTTAGAATTCGCGATTGTTTCAGATTTACTGGAACATGTAGGATTTTTTTACATGAGCAAAAAAATCCCAAACCTCGCAACGTTCTGGCACTATGTCTTCAACGATCAGAGAGAATGAGTAAATCAATGCTGGCATTTCAGATGCGTATACGGCCGATGTCACCATGCAGATTTCGGCTTAAGTATTTCTTTATCTAGGAAAGTTTGTTGCTAATTTCGTGAGAGAAGAAGGAAAAACATTGAATACGATGACTAAGAAGATCTAAAGCAAACACCGAATTTTCGATCTAATAAGTTTTGATATCATGCATGTAACAATTACCCCTCCCTTCACGACGTCATGCAAAACATCTTCAATCAAATATTTCGGTGCGTGAGAGAAAGGAAATCTGTTAAATGCTTATGGTTCTATGATGCGAGTAATATAAAAACTATCTTGTAGTAAATCTTCTTCATACATGTCAACACCACGGAGATGAGCTGCATTTTTGCGTTTTTAATATTACGTTTCTTTTGTAAACGTTTTTCAGAATCTACAATTGAAATTTGCCCTAAATATTTCGTGTATCCTGGAAAAGAGGTCAACTAAAAATTTCCTCCTCCTGATACCCCACGCATAGCTAATCTGCAGTAAATACCATTGATTTTCATAGTTTTATTATCTCGTTCAAAAACTGAATCATCAAAAAAGAGAATAAACTCTCGTTGCCTAGTTTCTCATGGACGGAGAATGGAAAAACACGTCGAGGCAATTTTTTTAACTTACCATTGCAGTGTGGAGGGATACACAGCTGGGGGCACCAAGTTTATTCAAGAGGATTCCCAGTTTCATAGTTATCAGACTAAATGACGTATGCTAAACAGTTCTCACTACGAACATCCCAGAATAAGTTTTCGTATGTTATATGACAAAAGTATGGTCGATTTTTCTTTCATTTACAACTGTTTATCTAGCAAACGATCTTGTCCCCAATTCGAGTTTTTCAATAAAAATGTTTTGCATCATAATATAGTACTTTAGGAAAACCACGGCATACAACTTCAATCTAGACGTTTTTTTTGTGGCATTAAAAAAGTTATTGACCTCTATAACTATGATCCGTAGTGTTTTCGTTTTCATATTTTATTAAGGTATCGAGTTTTACTGCATTTCCCTGAAGAAATCCATCACACTACTCCTTTGTAGCATCATTTAGTTTGTATAAGTCTTCCCTAGATATGTAGATTTTTTGTCTTTGACTAATGAAATTTAACTCAGTTGCCCTGCGAGACACCAGCTACCAGCTGGAATAGTGTCCAAATTATCTACCCACAAATTTTCTTGAAAGAAAGAGGATTTTCGAGACCGATCATCAAAATAACTATTGATCGTTGTCTATTTCGGTAGGCCTTCTGAAACATTCGGACGTTGTTTGCGTCCGGTCTGATACTGTATGTAGATATAAAACTTGACGGTTATTAAAATTCTGTCTCGAGGGTTTTGCATACAAATTCACATTAGCCGAGTCACGTGTCGCTTGAGAACTTGGTTGGTACTCACAAATTTACAACAGAGAAAACAAAAATGTATGATTAAGATGTTTGCGGAAGCTGAAACTACAGAATAAACCGGTGCTCGTTGAATGCAAAATCTTATTCAATAGACTTGATTCCTTAGAGTGGTTTGTTTCAAGTAAATTTGCTCTCACGTGGCAACGGTCGTACAAATGCAAGGAAGTATGATGTTTAAGGTAAACAATGTTAAAATGCCACTTGTTAGAAAATATTATGCGACCAGACTGATGTTTACAAACTGTACTTGCTATAAATAAACAAATTATAGTAATGTGCTGACAGTGCGATTACCTTTGAGTGTGATGCCGTTTTAGAACGACAGAGTACAAGCTTACAGAAGTAAGATATATACAGAACAAACACGAATAGTTACACCTTGACAAACGGTTTCCATTATTTAACCACCGCCACTTTAATCTTTGTTCACTCATGTGTCCTCCGTACATACCCTATCGTACCGTAAAAGATATTAACTTCACCCAGTACTAGACTCCTTCACTAATCTAACCACAATTGATCGATACTTGAAGCAGCAGTACTTGCTGGTTTGATGCTATCCGCCAGACGGACCCTGACTCCAGCACACAAGAAAACCTTGCAACACGTTTTAAATTTAATCCTTCTTCAATCCATCAGTTAGATGCGCAAGGGAGGACGTCGTCTTGTCATATGGCGTCTCAATTTCGTATAGGAATCGCTGCAGAAACAGCAAAACATTTTTCGTTTCAAAAAATAATTCGTCATCAAGTGCCATGTTCAATTTTATGATAGGGTCTAGTGTTAGTCAGAGGAAAGACATCTTGTACTAACATCTCCGAAGTGGAGTTGAGATGAGGCAAGCACATTTTCTTGATGACATACCGCTGTGAGGATTGCTTGGTCGGTTAGATGGAAATGCAGAAGTTGATCGCGGAGCTGTTTGAGAACAGTAGAGAGACCAGCTTCATTCTGGTGAACAGACAATGAATATAAGGTGATGGTCTGATTCATTACTGTCGCTCCATACAACTGAAAGGAATCTGAGGGCATGAACAAACCATTCACGCTTCTCAAAATACTTATACATAACTCAATACGGTCAAACAGTGAAGTGAGCTCAGACAGAGGTTAGATTCAGAACACGGCCGATGGCTTGATGCAGCAGTACGCAGCATCACAGTAGCCGAGCCCTTCCCCACCGTCGGCCATCGAGCCACACAACGAGACAAGCCAGGCTCATCAGGGATGCGTCAGACTTGTCCTTTCACAGTTGTTCTCCACTCACTCCTATCACTTGATACCTCTCCCACTTCATCCACTGTGGTACTTCTGGCAAACAGCACCTTGTTTTCTCCAGATATCCAACCACACCTCGCTCTCCTCCTCAGCCCCCTCAATCGCTCTCATGCACTAAACCGCACTTTTCAGAGCCCCCACGACCCAACACTTGTTATTTGCTCTACAAATTCATTTTTCACGCCTCCTCCATCTTATGTACGTGAAACATTCTACCTCCTCCATCACAACTCAACCTTTATTGAATAAAAAAAAAATATGACACACTTACAAGTTACTCACTTTCATAACAAAAATAAATCCATCCAGGGCCGTCAAGAAGCTACGCCTGAATAGCTTGTTCTTCGTTTTATTTTTTTGGTTATGGGCAGTGCAGTGCAGCAGGAAGTGCGCGAATCAGATATCGATCACTGACGTCTATGATTTTTATTTCTAGCGTCTAAACTAACTGCACTGGTAAAAATCAATTGTAGCTCAAATTACACAAGTAGCATCATAGCTAATGAAGGCAAAGCTTCTGTGGTAACAAATGAGGCAGCTGCTGGCAGGCGATAATCTAATTTTTGAAGGAGGGGGAAGGGGGTGGGAGAATTTGGGGGATGTGGGTAGCGGTTTTAAGTTCTCAATTACCGTCATTTTGAACTTTCAGATTTACGGCCCTCAAGAGAAGGTCGACCACCCTCTTCTTCAGACTGCAGGTATATATGGTTGTATGTGAATCATTTGATTATGAAGATGCCCATGACCGAGCCGAAATGATTGTCATGAGAATCAAGAGGATAAGCGGCAGGAGTACGTCAATATTTAACTAAATCTATGGGATATCAGTCTAGAATTGAATAATAGTTGAATTGTATATTTGTACTCACCAATAGGTAGGCATTCTGCCAGCAGTATAGGTGTTACTGATGCTCACTTCTGTGTCACATGTCTCATTTATGAAATTAGATGGCCCTGCGGTATTAAGAAATATACTATTGGCACAGTAATATTGGCCGGGTGTAGGTCATCAACTTTATATTTGTGCTTTTCTTTAAAATTCAAGATGGAAGAATGTTTGTTACGAAGTTATTTATATTTACTTACTCGTTCCGGAATAGTGTTGGAGCCCTCCAGAGAAGCCTGAGGATGTTTCTTCAATGTTTCGCTCAATTTTGTTGCAATATTACACCAACATGCAGCAGTGCGGTATCCTCTCCAGGGTGAGGGTGAATGAAGTCCGTCTCAAGCTGTTGAAGAGACGGTAGGTAAATGAAAGAAAAAATAAAATACTGAAATTAAAAATATAGTACAAAACTATTACACCTTCAATTGAAAAATGTAAGAGTAGACGTGATTAGTCGAAATCATATTTTTTTTAGCTATTCGTCTATACAAAAAATAAAACATCAGTTTATGATTAAAAAAAATAAACTCTAGAACATACAACGTGAACGTCGAACTGACACTGCGCATGTCATGATCAATTCTTATGAATGAATGAGTAGAGAGCACATGGGATTGATTTCGAAGTCTCTCCCAAAATCTCCTATCACAACTTCCAAAATTCGAATTTTTATGAACTTCTTCTTAAAAGTTTGAAAGTTATTGAACCAAGCTGTACTTTGTAAACAATACAGGTTATTCAAATAGGATAAGTCGTCGTAGGATTTTTTGTTTTTTTGTTTTTTTTTTCAGCGATTCAGGATGTGATATATTTGGAATAAATATGAAAACTTTTCTACACACAATCTTCAGTCACGATCGCAGACGAATAAAAAGAGGCTATAGTTCAACAAATGTTCATCAATAGACGTGTTGATGTAGAGTAAGCAGTACTCCTTGAACCCTCTAGAACGGAGGTGAATGACTCATTTCGGACAGACGGATAGCTTTCGGATATACATTGACAGTTTATATGTTTTGAACATTTTAACTTGTATTCTATTTTGATGTTTATTGCATATATATAGGTTTTTCATTCTTTAAATAGCTGTAAAGAGGTATAATCCGTCGCTAACTCATGCTCGGTACATGTATTTATTCGGTTCTGATAGGGTTAGTGTTATAGCAAGTTTCTGGAGGGGCGTGGGGATCCCCAAGGCAAAAAGGTTGGATGCGCTCTGGCAAATTATGTGAGTTTGCTCATACCTGTTCTTTGTCTTATAAATTTGTTTCCGTGGCACGTTTGAGTGTCTGTATCGTTATATATTTTATGTCTGGATCACAATTCTATATATTTTTTCTGTACATATATGTTTATATTCTTAATTATTTTAGTGTATAATTGACTCATTCGGAGGTTGTTTGGTGGGGTAACAGCTTAATATTAAATTTAGTCTATGTTTTGTATTATAAATCTATTTAATTCATATGTTTATATTATCTAAATGAATAGTACGCTTTATTAGTCTGTTGTTGGCGAGTTGATGTTTGTATTCTGGGTTGATGCAGCAGCTTCGTTACGAGAATCTATCTACCCCATAACGCATTACCCAGTTTTAAATCAGATATATCGGTGTTCCATTCACACGTTGTTCCAATAGCGAGAGTACCTCAACGATATGGATGTATTGTAATTTATTAAAATGTGGTATGTATACTAAGTAATGACCTGTTGATAAATGTTGAATTTGAAGTTTTTTTTTTCAATTTGAATAGTTATCTCATACAATTATAGGAATTTTAGAATTTTTTAGGTCTGCATCTTCCATATAGCACAAAAAAATCTAGTTTAATTGGTCGGTTATTGCATCATGTTGGTATTTTATATGTATATATAACATTCTGTTACTATTAAGCCTTATTTACTTTAGTTGAATAAATGTTAATTCAACCCAGTTTTTTGAACTTATTGGAGAGCGATCTCATCAGATTTTTCTATGTACTGTAGCGTGTTCGTGTAGAAGTATTCCAAACCATTTACTATAGGTTTCAGCGTACGTTGCCCGCATGTCCTGGTATCTTATTCACGTCAATTGTTTGGATCGTTACATGTTTTTTTCCTCGTTCGTCGTGGTTTTTGATGAATGCTTGGGAATGGTAGAGAATTGATCTTCTTGCTTTGTTATAACTCGAGAGTTTTAGTATGTGTCTTTCAGTTTTGTATGTTCTCTGTACAGTTAACATCTTCGATGCAAGGTATTGGGTATTTAATACAATTATAGGGATATTACGTTTGTATCTGCAATGTAGATCATTATTTCAGGTATAATTTAGTTACAAGTTGTATATTTTTAGTGTTTTATATATCTTCTTACATCCTGGCAACGTTTGACGTGGTTATTAGAAATACAGAATATTCGATTTGTTACAAACTCGGACTTGCGGTTGCGGTATTGTATGTTTATTGTAGGACCATTCTTCAATATTTAAGAGGAGTTAGAGAGTCCCATTGGCAAAAGTTCGTTGAATTTTTGCCTAATTGTGTTAGTAGACTGATTTACTAATATGGATACCATTGTGAATTAAATTTTTAATGTGAATAAGTGCAGAACAGAGAATCTTATTTGGTTATTTTTTATAGTTGTTGTTGTTGTTGTATGATTTTTCCACGATTGTCATAGGAATGTATATTTAAGAGGTGTAAGTCCGTTCTGCATCTTTGTTGAATTTCGTCGTTGAACCCTAGCAAGCGTATAGTTTAACGTTTTAGAACACCATTTACTGGATGAGGGGGGGTCCTGGTGTAGAGGTGGTTTAAACTCTTTGGTGGTCATTTGGAGTTCGTACAAGTTCAATGTTAATTATGTAAGTTCTTGAGGACGTCGGTCTTAAGTTCTATTAGTTTGTTAGAGGGGTTATCTGATAAGCTGCTCATCGTTATAGTGATTTACTTAGGACATCAGTGAACAGATGCCCAGATTTTTATGGCCACACACTCTTTGATACTCATGTCAGCCCCATTCCTAGCCACTATACCTGTGTTTAGATTCTTGGTTATGTCCAGGATGTGACTTTGCTCGACGCTGTTCAGAGACGATGGACTAAACAGATGCATGGTATGTATGCCCGAGAGACTGTAACGTGACTGGCTGTTACCTTTAAAATTTGTTCTAGATCAGTGGTAGATTGCTGAGAACTGACCTAGTAAAGCATTGTAGAGTTCGTTGTTACGCCACAGTGGGATTGGATTTTATCCTACTAGAGGCATAGCATAAGTAAGGTCTAGGAATTTGTAATAGATTTGAACAGGTATCGTAGTGAAAATAACATTATTCTCATGAACACAATGTTAAATGTCAGATATTTTCGGTATAGCTGTTATGTTACTATATGTTTTCTTCATGAACAGGATCACTTTAGGAGTTAAAGTGCAGGATTATTTCGATTTTTTATAAGATCGGTAGTATACATCGGCATCGTGTATTGATTGACCATACACTTTTCGATATTAGTGTAAGTTATATCCTCTGGGGTATGGCAGGATACACCGTATATAATAGTTAATCATTGTCGGTTGGGGTAGAGAAGAGAATCTTATTTTGCTATATTATAGTTGTTGTTGTATGTTTAAATTGATTGTCATAGGAATATATCTAAATCAGACATAAATTTGCCTAATTTCATGGATTGATGGGCATAAAATAAGCTTAATTGGATGAAATGATCCAAAATTGGTATATTTCACCTCTCGACATTGGATTTGGGCTTGTTTCCATGTAGTCTTGGAGAGCCAATCTAACGGTTTTGTGTAGAGTTAGTGTTAAAATTTCTTCAATAATTTATTATTCATCTCGATTATGTTATCCGCTCGCATGCCTTTACTAGATGCTTATTCCCGCATGTTTTACTTCTATAAATGTTTGTGGTCCGCTTGCTGTCGTACACTTAGAAGTTATTGATCAATTCAGGCTCTGTTATAAGATTGCGTTCCAATTCATAATATGTCTTATTTGAGCATTCACAATATCCATTGTAGTATTTTTCACTAAATGTTTGTGATGATAGCCGAAAACCTAACTCATCCTAACCTAATCTAACCAAGGATTATATTTTCCCCCTGTTTGCATACTTATGTTAGGTATTTCTTCATTGATCTAAGCTTTATTCATATCAAATCTATCCACTTGACTCTGTAGTTTTACCATTTTTTAGCAGATTGTGTGTCTATTTTCAACACTAGTCAATATTTGTTCGATCCGACTCATGTCCTCCTCGGAGATTTCTTCTTCCAAAACACGTAAACTAATTTTTGCTCCTTGAACATTCATTGTTGTCTGTTTGAGGATAACCCGTCCGCCTCCGCTTGTTCTCCACGTAACACCGACTCCAATCTCGGCATGCAGCTAGCTTTTAAAATGCGATTGCAGGCTGTTTTGCAAAACATTAAGCCTATCATCACTCACCTTGGTCATCATCTATGTACGAATGTATGTATGTACGTGTATAGGGGTGTGTACGTACATGCATAAGTATGTTCAAGCGTATGTACGTGTACACGACTTAAAGGAAATATATAACAAAATTAAATACTCAATACAATTTTAAAATTCAAAAATTCAATAAAATAAAAAAAAAATGACGCTCGGACAAAGCCAAGTCCGTCTATTAAGGTGATAACTTGGCTACTAAAGAAAGGTCAGGGGTCGAATTTTTTTTAAATTTGATTGAATTTTTGAAATTTAAAATTCTATTGAATGGTAAATTTTGTTATTTTTTAACTCATGTACACGTACATTCGTTTAGAATTACACACGCATATACGTACACACCCCTATACACGTACATACAAACATACATTCGTACACATAACTCTACCGCTGCCGAAGTTATTAAATATATAGTACATTAGTTTGGAAATACACACGCATATACGTACACACCCCTATACACGTACATACAAACATACATTCGTACACATAACTTTACCGCTGCCGAAGTTATTAAATATATAGAAAAATTGAAAGTTACAAAATCTCCCGGTCCAGACCAAGTTCATCCCAGAATACTGAAAGAGACTAAGAACGAAATTGCCGAACATCTAGCAAACATTTTCACCCAGTCTCTCACAAATGGCACCTGCCCCTCTCAATGGAAAGAGGCCAACATCACCCCAATTTTCATAAAAAGGGGACAAAAAGTGTCCCGAAAATTACCGTCCAATAAGTCTCACTTCAGTCATAGGCAAATTGATGGAAAGTTTGATCACGGATAAAAATTACAGAATTCTTAGAATTAAATCAGTTGATAGTTAACTCTCAGCATGGCTTCAGACGCAATCGTTCATGTCTTACTAACCTGCTGCTATTTTTCAAGAATATAATTGAATTTCACGACGCGCAATCTCCGATCGACATCATTTACCTTGACTTTCAAAAGGCTTTCGACAAAGTTCCTCAAAACGCTTGGTTAGTAAATTGCACAGCATCGGCATACGAGGTGAACTCAATAACTGGATAAAATGCTGGCTCACGGACAGACGGCAGCTAGTCGTACTTAATGGAGCTTCCTCCAATTGGGGTAAAGTTACAAGCGGCGTGCCCCAAGGATCTGTGTTAGGTCCAGTTCTCTTCATAATATTCATAAACGATCTCGACTGCAACGTACTCTCGAACATATGCAACATTGGTCACCAAAACCCTAAACACGAATATTCAATGTCCGGAAACAAACTGATGCCCGTCACCGAAGAGAGAGATCTAGGTGTCATAATTAGTAATGACTTGAAAGCACCAAGCAATGTAACGATGCAGCCAAAAAAGGCAATAAAATGTTAGGCATGATATCCCGCACAATCTCGTACAAGAGCAGAAATAGTATTCTCAAGTTATACACTGCCTTTGTTAGACCGCACCTTGAGTATTCCGTCCAATTCTGGTCCCCATACCTCAGAAAAGACATTATTAAATTAGAGAAGGTCCAACGT
>SDVV010036554.1:0-10936 GCA_016164225.1 Gammarus roeselii
GCGAGGTCACGTGATGGTGATGGTGGGGTGATGGAAGGGTAAGTAGTGCGAGATGGAAAGAGGGTGATAACGAGTTGAGATATTGTGCGAGGTCACAATAGGCTGACGGTGGAGTCACGACTCAGTTCAGCAAGACACAAAGACGATAGTGGGACGAGAAGTCCCACTATCGTCTTTGTGGGATGAATCGGGGAGAATTAGTGTGGAGTAGGGAGAGGATATTGATGAGCTGAGGGCTTGTGCGAAACGGGAAGAAGGTGATGCTGGCTGTGATGAGTGGTCGGGTAGGCTCTAATGGAAGCTGCAACATCTTTGTCATACTGATCAAAGAGTGGCTTGAGAAAACAAGGCAAACTGTAGGTAGCGTATGATGATGCCAAAACTACAGAAAGTGAAAGAATTGAGTTTTCACCATTTGAGTTCAGTTTAATACTACTACGGTTTTACCGTATGATTCAACTTTATATTAGTATTTAGGGTAATCGCGAACATAAGCTAGTAAACTCTAAACCCGATTAATTGTCGGGACAAATGTTGCCTTCTCATCCACTACTAGTTTCTGATGAAGTCCGGTGAAGATAAATATTTATTTATTGTTTCTGATAAACACATTTGCCAGTCAATATATCTTGAGCAGTGACTATTTCTGGCAATAATGAATGTCAATCTTACCACTTCTAACAGCTTTCAATCGATGAAGGAGCTACATAATTTTCTTACCCTGGTCATATCAAAAGTTGTCCGCATAAAACTCTTGTACGTTACAATAAACGATTTCCGTCACCAAAACTGACGAGACAAGTTCTGATAGGATTGTATTACCGCTCCCTTGTGAGGGACTTGTGAATATTCCACACCGGCGGGTTACATGACATGCTGGTCCTGCAGTCAAACAGCACCGGCCCGCAGAAGAGCCTAAGCGAACCAGAACCAGAGATCACAGTCGGCTAATGCTGTAACTTGGTTGGGCCCAAACTCCATCTCTTATCAGCAGACAATAACACTTTTCTGCAGCGTTCACTCGGCCAAGTTTGTGGTCAAACTGATAATAAGATTTCAGTCCTTGATTTATTAGGGCGCTGCGAGTCAGGCTTAGAGAATCAATTTTACTCGGCGAGGCTGGCCTCAGGACTCACGTGAATTTACATAAATAGACCAAATTGGAACAATTTAGAGGTTTGGAAGCTCATACGAAGCAATTTAGTTTTATGCATCGTCAGACAATAGAACAGGACAGTTATTCCGCACTTTATTGGTGCGGTTTGCAAACACATCCTATATTTGAATGATTGTGCACAAATAATGTTTTTTTAACAGAAATACCCTTCCTAAGAAGTGGCAATCTATTTTTCTAATCAAACTAGTAGATATTCAGCTGAAAGTGATTCCATACGTAGCAATTAATTGTAAGAAACAACGATTTTTGGCAAGCTACAGAGCCTATTCCCATCAATACATGTTATTCAATAATTGTAATTGGCACTAAAATCCCATTTAGCAAAAGGTCTAGGTAAGACAGATCTTCTCCGACTTACTGTGGAGTCCACGGACAGTACTTAGTCGCTCAACTGATTAAGACTTCGTTCCCAGCTTTGTCCCACCGTTATGCCCTCTCTTTTGGGGAGTCTTAGTTAACAAATCTATGGTTGTAAATTAACATGGCTAATGTAGAAAGGCAAAAGTAATATATACTAGTATTATTTTAGGTGTACTCTTGGGTTGTATTTTTGCTTTGGAGGCCCTACACAGAAAAGGAGGGTCGAGCTCATTGAATAGTTATTTGAGTGCAAGGATCGCACTCATGACTTTGTTGCATAAGAACTTCCACTAGGTATCAGATTCCAGGTCATAAATTTCTTTGCTTTTTTTAACTGTTACTTGTTTGCCATTTTAATTTCGGATTCTAATGAGTTTTACATTGCAGAAGAATCCTAAGAATATGCTTACACGTGGTGCACTAGAACATTACGGCCACTCATTCCCTACTCTTCCAATCGTCGATATAATCGTCACAACTTGCATGTAGTTCATTCCGTTCCAAAGTATATCCGACGATAACGTGCATTCAACTCACTCGCTTTTGTATTGATTCCGTTTTAATTCCGCTTTCGAACGTAGATATAATCGTCACAACTTGCATGTATTAATTCCGTTTAAATTCCGTAATCGAATCGTCGATATAATCGTCACAATCCGCATTTAATTATAGTTAGTACATTCGAGTCTGCTATCTGCAAGAAACCACGAAAATAGAACTCAAGCAAACTGTCCATCTTCCCACCGGTAAATTCTTTACCAGTCCAAGATGGTTAAGGCTAAGCTAGAATGTGGCATTGGCCACATCTCGCACGCCCCCGAACTAATGGTTTGCGATAGTTCATCTATCTCTTCCAGTATCTGATGGACAGCAAATAAGCAAAAGTCAATGAAACTGCTGAGGCCACCCTAAATCAAGTAAAGGACTTCAAGTGCACCTAGACTCTGAATTGGCTAAGAAGCTTACCGCTCTAGACGAAGAGACACACAACCGCATCAAATCAACTGAAAATTTATTCAAGAATAGCGAGGCATCGCACACTACGGTAGTAAGCAAGTGGCAGTCATGCTGTGACAATACACTACACGTTCGGCCACTATCTCACCTCATCCGATCCTACATATGTAACCGTTTTGACGTATTGCCCAATGAAATGGGCTATCAGAATACTGAGGAAATGTTAGTTATTGGCGATTACAATGTCACCTCCCTCAATTCAAATCAGCGAAAGGGGAGAATTGAACTCAAAATACTCGGCAAAACAGACTTGAAATCTACGAAATAAAGGGCATAATAAAAAAAAAGATACCTTCTCCAAACGAATTATAATTCAATTCGGTGCTAATGACGTGTCACAGCCAGAATTGACATGGAAAATGTTCGAAACCACGTAGATAAGAAATGTCAAAGGTTCACACGACATCATACATGTCACTGGCATCTTGCCCCATACGTACCAGAGCAGATACAAGTTAAGCAAGATGATTTTTCTTAACAATCGCCTAACAACTTTCTGCAAAGCACAGAAAATCCCTTTCTCTGATCATCGGGAAACAATGATTGGCCCAATGTACTATAACTTTAATAGAATCATCAGCAAGGCTCACATAAACACGTATGGACATCATGCCAACGAAAACATACTTAAAAACATCGGCACTGGTCTTGTCAACAAACGTAAATCAAAAAACGTACTCGATATCAAACCCACAACTCCGCCAGCAGTACTCAACGAAATGACCCAACGGCCTCCGCCCGTTTTAACACTAGATGCACAACAAATACAAGAGCCCATCAAAACATCACGGCAGGAACTAGCAAAAAAGTTCCTGCCATCAGCTGAGTCCGAGTTAGAGGCAATAGTCGCCGTTCCGCTAGTACAACCCGAGTAAATTGAAACGAAAGTCTTGGCTCCGACACAAGGCCTCACCGAAGAAGAAGATAAAGTCAAGAAAATCAAGTCAATGTGACTAATGGTACTCTCAAATGTTACTACGTGAACGCTAGAAGTCTTCTTGACAAAATCGACGAATTAGGTATTCCTGCAATGAATTGATGTATCGACATAGTAGCAATCATGGAATCGTGGATGAAATTGAGCACCACATATTATTTCGGCGAATTTACTTTCCCCGGTTACTCACTATTTCACAAAGATAGATAAGGCCGAGAGAACGGAAGAGAGTTGTTTCTCGTGAAAAACACTGCAAATATTAGAAGTCACTATTCCTAACAGCAGACACGACACAGTATCAATCCAAGTAGTCGGTAAACATATCAAATGTCAAATCACCCTCGTCTATCGACCTTCAAAAAGCGATGTTGCAGATGACATCGACCTTTACAACACCCTCGTCGATGTCGTCACAACACAACACAGTATTGTGCTTGGAGACCTCAATATTCCCGACATTGATTGTGAAACTAACGAATGCACTGCCTCCGGCCAACGTCTGATTGATTTTGCAGACGATAAGTTCATGACCCAAGTAATGAAGACAGCAACAAGAGGTAGCAATATTCTTGATCTCCCATTTAATGCAAGTGACTTTCATGTCACGAACGTCGAAGTGAGCAAACCACTTGAGACTAGTTGAAAACGTCAACAAACTGCGAAAAAGTCCCTAACTTTAGATTAGTCAACTTTAATGGCTTAAGAGAGTCAATTGCGTCAGTAGATATAACCCTCGGACAAGATGTCAATCAATCGCTTAACAATTTCTTGACTGCACTTGAAAATGTCAAGTATGAGATATCCCGCGCAAAAACAGGCAAACAGCAGTCAATTAGTCTAAATACTGGAAAGGAAAAATTGCAGCGTCTTCAGTCACGAAAGAAAGCAAAGCACTCGATGAAACCGAAACATCCACACGACGGCATAGCAAAAAATGAATACATCATCAGCAGAAGAGATCTATAGAGGGTCCGGAAACGTAAGAAGAAGGATTATGGAAATGAATTGCCGCTAATGCTAAAACTAATGCGAAACAATTTTTTTTTTCATAAATCGAATAAAAAAACAAGATCTGTAATTGGTCTTCTCGAGAACGATGTTGGTAAACTAGAAACGAACGACATCAAAATAAGTGTCCTACTTAATGATTACTTTTGTTCTGTTTGTTCAATAGAGAATTAAGGTATTCATAATCCTGAGGATATCGTAGCGGAAAGACGAATTGAAACCCTCAGCAAAGTGAACTTTTCACCCGCCAAAGTTATTGAACATATAAATAAATTGAAAGTCACAAAATCTCCGTGTCCAAATCAAGTTCATCACAGAATAATACAAGAGATTAGGAACGAAATTGCCGTACATTTATCGATAATTTTCACCCAATCTTTCACAAATGACACCTGCACCTCTAAACTCGAGGACGTCAATGTTACCCCATTTTTTTCAACAAGGGACAAAAAGTGTCCTGGCAATTACCGTCCAATTAGTCCCACCTCAGTCATTGGCAAATTGATGGAAAGTTTGATAAGGGAAAAAATTACATAATTCTTAGAATCAAACAAATGGATTGGCGATTCTCAGAATGGCTTTAGACACAAACGGTCCTGTTCTACGAAACTGCTACTTTTTCCAAGAATGCAATTGAAATCAACGACACAAAATCTCCCATCGATATCATTTACCTTGAAAGTCCCCCACATACGCCTAATTAGTAAATTGCACAGCATCGGTATCTGAGGCGTGCTCAACAACAAGATAAAATGCTGGCTTTCGAACAGACGCCAGGGAGTTGTACATAACGGAGCTTCCTCCCACTGGGGTAACGTCACAAGCGGCGTACCTCCAGGATCCGTGTTAGGTCCAGTTCTCTTTACAATATTCAATAACTCAACTAGAGTGTCAGCAGATTCAACTAGACTTAAACAAAATTTTTGATTGGTCGGAAAAGTGGTAAACGAAATTTAATGTAGACAAATGTAAAGTTATGCACACAGGTCCTCATAACCTCAAACACGAATATTCAATGTAAGAAATAAACTCATCCCTGTTACCGAAGAGAGAGATGTAGGTGTCATCATTAGTAACGACTTAAAAAATAGCAAACAATCTAACGATGCTGCCAAGAAAGGCAACAAATTGCTAGGTATGATATCCCGCACTATCTTGTACAAGAAACAAGTTATACAATTCAGTTGTTAGACCGCATCTCGAGTATTCCGTTGAATTCTGGTCTCCATATCTTAGAAAAGACGATATTAATTTAGAGAAGTGTCAACGCAGAGCTACCAATCTCATCCCTTCGCTGCGGAATGAATCGTACGAAGACAGGCTACGTGAATTCCTTATTTATTCGCTTGAAAAACGTCGAGTCAAAGGCGATATGATTAAAATGATTAAGATTATGGAGGGTAAGAAAAACGTCGACGGAACGAGCCTTTTCACTCTGGATACGAACGGAGTGACTAGGAACAATGGATACAAAATCGTTGGGAAACGTTTCTCCCTCGACATCATGCACGTGCAATTTCTTCAAGTATATAGTTGTCGAAGAATGGAACAAACATCCAGTGGAGGTTGTGAACAGCAATACAATTGAAACGTCTAAGTCCCGGCTTGATAAGTTCTACATAAATCGTCGATAAATATTTAAGCCGTTCCCTTTCTTGATGTTGTAAAAACAGAAATGTCACATGAAGCTCTCCTAGACGTTCTACTTCATAACTAATCCTCTTGCTATCGAAAGGCAACCTAGTTTGGGCCAATATTCCTGTTGTTGTCGCCCTACACTGTTGAACACTTGTAAACTTCCATACGAGCTTCTTGCCGAAATATATTTGGATAGAATGGATAACGTTAGAAATGGAAAGCAAAATTTGTCCCTGTGACGGTTCCTTCATTGGAAGTCAGCAATTAATTGCTATCAATTCCATTTGGCGAGAAGATGCAACCAAGGGCCAGTGTAGGCCAAGATACTGAATATAAAGTAATTCATGAATTTGAATAAATCAATTCGAATCCCTATCTGGATACAATAACTTGTTCAACATTGTTGATAGCTGGGAGCTGCGAAAATATATTTTTTCAAAATCCTTGTCAACCACTCCATGCATATACTGTAATAGCTGTAAAACAGCTGTACAGCTACATTCTACATGTATGTGGTACCTGTCAATTCAAGGTGTATTCTATGTGTTCACCAGGTAGCAGGTATAAAACACGAAAATGCGCTCCAGATTATGCCTGGCGTCAACGGATCTTATATAGCTTGCAGTAAGGCGTGTTTATGAAACAACTGCAATACATCATTGTCCTGTGTCTGTCTATTCATTTGGTGGGAAAAGCTTTTATAGTATAGGTAGTTTATAGTTTATGTATACATTATGTTTGTAATCGGTATATTCAACTTAGCATAAACATAACAATAATTATTGCAGCTGTAGGGTATATATTATATACGTCTATAATAAATTAGGTATATATGACATGTTTTTATAGTGTTATGCAAGGATACAATACACCTGTTGTACACTGGTTAAGTATTTATACACGTAGAACACATTTATAATGAATCTATATTATACCTGTCATGACTGGGATGTATAAAACATGGTACGTGCCTGTATATTACTGTTAGTGTGCGCGTATAAAATATGTTTTTCAGTATATAAACTGGCGAATTCGTTTGTCAGATGTCACCCCTGCCTTGTATACACTGTGGTGTCACCGGACTTAATACTCTCTCTATCAATAGCTAAAATATGTTTACCAGTATATGAACCGACGACTTCATCTGTTCAAGAGTTGTCACCCCTGCCTTGTATACACTGTGGTGTCACCAGGCATAATACTCTCTCTATCAATAGCTAAAATATGTTTACCAGTATATGAACCGACGACTTCATCTGTTCAAGAGTTGTCACCCCTGGCTTGTATACACTGTTATGTTACCGGATATAATATTCTCTTTATCAATAGCTAAAATATGTTTACCAGTAATAGAACTGGAACGCACGTCGGTTTCACCGACAACACCGCTATCTTGTACATGTTGCAGTGTTGCCAGGTGTAATACACTTGTTAATTCCAGATAAAATATATCAACCTGTATTAGAACGAAAGCTATTTTACTGAAGTCGCTTCTGCCTGAATTTAGCTCAGTATTTATAGATAAAATATACACGTCATTGAAAGCCTAAATAAGCTAACCGCAATTGAAGCTGTTGACTACATCTATTTAACAGCAGTATTTATAGGTGTAATATACACGTCATTGAAAGCCTAAATAAGCTAACCGCAATTGGAGCTGTTGACTACATCTATTTAACAGCAGTATTTATAGGTGTAATATACACGTCATTGAAAGCTTAAATACGCTAACCGCAATTGGAGCTGTTGTCTACATCTATTTAACAGCAGTATTTATAGGTGTAATACACACGTCATTGAAAGCCTAAATAAGCTAACCGCAGTTGGAGCTATTGTCTACATCTATTTAACAGCAGTATTTATAGGTGTAATACACACGTCATTGAAAGCCTAAATAAGCTAACCGCAATTGGAGCTGTTGACTACATCTATTTAACAGCAGTCATGGCTGGCTATTATATACCCCAGTGTTGACAGGTGTGAAACATTCCTTAATCACTGCTGGAACAATTCAAACTTCATCTAAACTGGTGCATGATGACATTTATTTTTCTAACGTCACCGCTGTCTCTCAAATACTGTGGAGTTTACAGGTGTAATACACTCGTTGAAATATTTTCATCCGTATTTTAACATGGTGACTACATCCATTATACAAAAGTCCCCGTAGGCTTGCATAAACTTTATTGTCGACATGTAATTGACTTGTGTATTATAGTTAAATAAGGTTAATTGGCTAAGTACTTGTACGTACCATTCTATTGACGGGTGCAATGCACTCGTCCGTAATAACTAAAATAAGCTGACCTGTACCTGAACATCTATTGGACAGAAGTCAACGCTAGCTTGCATACGCCGTATTGCTGACAGGTATATTGCACTCGCTAATGAAGCTAAAATATGCAGATCAGTATATGAATGGGTGAATACAGCTATTGGACAGAAGTCAACTGTAGCTTCAATATTCCGCAGTGTTAACAGGTGTTATACGCTCGTTATAAACAGTTAAAATATGTCGACCTGTATTTATACAGGTGAATACATCTATTAAACAGAAGTCAACGCTAGCTTGTATACACAGTAGGGTTAACAATTATAATAGACTCGTCAATAACCTGTATTTAAACAGAGCACCACATCTATGATACAGAAGTTAGCGTGGGCTCGTAAACACTGTGGTGTTGACAGGGGCGATACACACTTTAATAAAAGCACCAAATATGTCAACATATAATAGAACAGGTGACTATACATCCATCATACAGAACTCAATGCTAGCTTGTATAAGCCGTAGTGTTTACGGGTGTGGTACACTAGTTAATGTAAGCTAAAATATGTTGACCTGCATTAGAACAGGTGACTACGTCCAACGTACAGAAGTTAACGCTAGCTCGTAAATACGGTAGTGTTGACAGGTGTAGTACCCCTAGTTAATAGAAGCAACAAATATGTTGACGTGCATTAGAACAGGCTACTACAGCTTTCACGCAAGTGCCAACGATAGTTTGTGTGTTCCGTAATCTTGACAGGTGCAATACATTCGGTAACAATAGCAAAAATATTTCGACCTGTACCTGAACAAGTGGCATATCTGTTATAGAAAAGTCAGACTTAGCTTGTATGTACTATAATGTTGACAAGTGTAACACACTCGATACAAAGTGGTCAAACTATGTTGACCTGTATTCGAACATAGCTTTTTCTCTAGTCATAAGGTTGTGTGCCGCTTCACAAAATGGTGTACTTTAATGTGATCCGATGCGTTCTCCGCAATTACCGTGATGGCTGAGGTCGAGTTTGGGACCTGCATCAGTCGAAGAAAGGTGTCACTATGGCTCACTCTCAGCTTTCTTATATTATATTGACAGGAATCTCTCCACAGTGCATTACTTTGAATCAGGTGACAATATGATTTAAAACGTTTGAGAGAGGAGAAATTTTGCATCAACATGTTACCAACGGCATTTTGTGATCTGGTTTGCTTGTCAGTGCAATCCTTGTCAGTGCAATCTGCAGAAACAAGCAGCCCAAGATATTGAAGTTCGTCCACACATCTAAGTGTGGCAACATATCTAGCCTAACATGAATCGATAAGTTGCGCGTAAGATTTTCGGTCTGACGAACATGCCAATTAACAGTTCTAACGTTTTTTTTAGTTAAAATATAGTAAATTCCATTCATGACCCACCATGTGAACAAAACGGACTAACCACCGGGCACAGATACGTTTGCAATCATGAAAGAATATACTTCCCCAGAACTTTGAATATTGATCGGGAGCAATAGCAATATTGTACCATAGTTATTAATATTATACGGGTCCTTCGCTTTAAATCTCAGAAGCAGTAAAACAATTACATGAATTATACTTATGAGCAGCTGCCTGACTTGTATGACTACACGGCATCAGTTCCATGCCCCTGTTTTTGGGGCAAACGGAAATTGTGTAGCCTCACCCCTTTGAAACGGGTGGCCAGACCTAACGTTGTTTTGATGCTCGTGTCCATCTAAGGAAAACTTCCGCCAACTAATGGTAAGTCGCCCCGGAAAGGCGCCAACTCTCGAAAACGGCCCAGTGAAGGAGGAGCAGCGGTAGAAGGATTCGTCTCCGATCCAATAAATAAAAAGTTTCTGGAGACTTAAAGCATCTCAAGCCTCAGGCTGCTTATGAAGCGGGGAACATTTTCTTGAAATTTTGTGAGTTGCAACAAAAATTTGGGACAGAAAAAAATTCTTGTTTTCTACGATACGTATCCATCATCTTGACAGGATAACATTTTGATATTATTCATGTCACTAGCTGTGACAAAGTCTAGGAACGGTGTTACCGAACTCTCACATTTTGTAAATACTTTGCGAAATGAACTAACTAACCAACGGCTTCAACTCAATATTGTTATATTCGTGTTTACTCTAAATTATAAAAGACAAGTTTCACCAGAGTTTCACTAGAAGCCATTTAACAATGATGATAAAATTCCGTTTTTAGTTCAGATAACTAGAAGCATTTCGTCAGATAAATAAAATCATGTCTGTCTTATATTATGTTCCTGCGCCACTTTTTTTTTCTCATGTATTGATAGGTTAGTGTCTTTAGTCTAGTTGCCTATATTGTTGTTTCTGACAATTGCTTGTATTTAGTTACTTTTTTTCACAATTTTCTATTTCACTTTATGAGCTTATACACGTTATTAGAATGCTCAAAATTATATTCTTGCTTTATTTTTATTGGTCATATTTTTGTAAACTCTCCTAGCTAATGTCCTGTTCAGTCGAAACAAGGTTGTCAGTCTTTTATA
>SDVV010036555.1:0-10936 GCA_016164225.1 Gammarus roeselii
TAGACCGAAGGGTCCTAGTTACTACCTATCGACTGAGATAAAACTAGGTGGTGTTGCACTGGATTATGTGGATGAATTTCAGTATCTAGGGCACATCATCACAGCAGATTGCACTGATGACAAGGATGTTGCAAAGCAAACAAGGCGGCAAAATGCAGTTGGTAACATGCTGATACGAAAATTCTCGTTTGCACCAAGGGAAGCTAAAATCCAGCTCTTCAAATCATATTGTTACCAGATTTATTGTAATGCACTGTGGAGAAAATACTTTCAATATAGCGTGAGGAAATTGACAGTGAGTTATAATGACACATTTAGACGGCTGATGCAGGTCCCTCGCTCGACGTCAGCGAGCAGGGTTTTTGCTGAAAACCAATCAGATCACATCAAGGTACTGTTCCGTAAAGCGGCACACAGCCTTATTACTCGAGTTATGAACTCCCCAAATGAAATCCTCGTTGCAGCTTGCTCTGGTGATGCGCTCGCTGCCTCGTCATTATTAAGGCGATGGAGAGAACTACTATACGCATAGGCAGGATAGAGTTGTGTTCCGTAACTTATTCTTAGTTGTGTGCGGTAATTTTATAACTTTGTTCTCACTGTAACCCTAAAATAAGAGGTCTCAATTGTAATACTATGCCCATGTTGGTTGTCAATAAACCTTTTATTATTATTGTTTTTACTATGCCTCTAGCAGGACAAAATCCAAGCCCCACTGTGTCGTAAAAACAAACTCTACAATGGTTTACTAGGTCACTTCTCAGTAATCTACCACTGATATATAACAAATTTCAAAGGAAACATCCAGTCACGTACAATACTTTGATATACCTTGCATCTGTTTAACCCATTGTCTCTGAACAAAATTGAGCAAAGTCACATCCTGGATATAACCAAGAATCTATACACAGGTACAGTGGTCAAGAATGAGGCTGAAATGAGTCTCAGAGAGTGTGTGACCATGAAAAGCTGGGCTTCTGTTCACTGATGACCTAAGATAATCACTACAACGATGAGCAGCTTGTCGCATAACCTCTCTAACAAAAACCATGGAACTTAAAATCGACGTCCACAAGAACGTACATAATTCACGTTGAACATGGATGAACTCCAAATGACAACCAAAGAGTGTAAACCACCTCTACACCAGGACCAATCCATGCAGTAAATCGTCTTCTAAAACGTTACACTATACACTTGCTAGGGTTCAATGACGAAATTTCACAACGATGCAGTACGGACTTACACCTCTTGAACATACATTCCTATGATTATCGTGGAAAAATCGTACAACAACAACAACAACAACAACTATAAAAAATAGCCGAATAAGATTCTCTACTCTGCTCTAATCAACAATAAAACTTTAATACACTATGGTATACAGCATAGTCAATCGGTTTACTTACACAAATAGGCATAAACAAAACGGGCTTTTGCCTATGGAACACCTCTAACTTATCCTAAACATTGAAGGATGGTCCTATAATAAACATACAGTAACCTACCAGCAGGACCGAGTTTGTAACAAATGAATCTTCTATATCTAAAATAAGCACGTCAAACATTGTACCAGGATGCAAGAAGATATATAAAACACTAAAACTATACAGCTTGTAACTAAATTATACCTGAAATAATGTTCTACATTGTAGATAGACACTTAATATATCCTAATATTCCGATATTGTATAAATAACCAACAGATTACATTGAAAATGGGAACTGTACAGAGAACGTACAAACTAAACGAAAATATTCTATAACGCTCGAGTCATAACAAAGCAAGAAGATCAATTCTCTGGCATACCCATACCATACAGCATGTTACCATACAACAACTAATGTGTATAAGATACCAAGACATACGAGCGACATAACTGAAACCTAAAGTAAATGATGTGAAATACTTACATACAAAATCTGATGAAATTAGCCTCAACTAAGTCCAAAACAGGGTTAAATTAACATCTCTTTAACTAAAGTAACCACGACATTTAAAATACCAAAATCTTGTAGAAACCTACCAATTATGCCTGAAATAATGTTTGAGCTGCAAACCTAAAATATCCTAAATTTCTATAACTGTATGAGATAACTATTCAACATTCCGAAAATAATACAAATTCAACAGAAATCAACCGAGCATTACTCAGTATACATAACACAATTTGATAACTTACAATAAATCAATATCGTTCAGGTATTCTCGCTATTGGAATACCTCGTCAATGAAACACTGATATATCTGGTTAAAAACCTGGATAATACAATATGGGGTAGATAGATTCTCTGTGCAGATGTTGTATCAAGCCAAAATATATGCATTAACCCGCATACTACCTGACTAATAATCCATACTATTCCTATAAATATTATATACATATGAAATTAATCGATGAAAAACACAAAACATGGCCTATATTCAATATCAGGCTGGTATCAAGCATCCCACCGCTAAAAAAACAACCCACCGAAATGAGTCACATATTCTCTTGGGTGATTCTCCTTTGGAGGAATGATTCAGTCATCCTGTAAATTTTGTATCTATTTTTTTCATTGGATATCTCACAGCATAGAAAAATGTTAGAAGGAGTTACTGCAGGAGTAAGTAAAGCTTAGCGCAAGGGTACTGATTAATACAATCGGATAAAAATAACAATGAACTATTTGAATCTATGCTACGTGTAAATTGATCAACATAGAACGAGGTAGAAAATGATACCGAAGTTGAAAAATTCATCATGAAGGTGTCCGGAAAGTGTGGGCTTTTCAATCTATTATACTACATATAAATTATTAAGTAACTGTTATTACCAATAAAAAAATATCTTATAAATGTATGTTTTGTCAATACCCCAAAAAACATTCAGAGGACATAGCATTGAAAATGTACGTATGCAATATGACATGTAACAAAGTTGCAATACCCCCCAAGCATTGAAATGCTAATACCCTCATGTAAATAAAAATTACAATCGAATAATCCGAAAAGCTATCCGTCTGTACGCTCACCGACTCCCGTCCAACCCTACGCCCCCCGCTCCCCGTTTTTGCGCAAGCCGCCGCTTGAGTCAAAGGTTGCAGCATTGCGGCTGACCCCCACCCCGCCCAAAACTGACTCTAGAAAGTGTTTTTTGTATCACTTGTATCTACTCATATCTCAATCATTGATCGAGCGCGATTGTGAGTTAACCCGTTGACATGTTACTTTGTTCATAACTCAAACTAATATTATAAAATATACAGTATAATAATTAGAACTTCCGCACCTTATACTTGATTATAACAACCGTAGATAAAACCTACAACACTGGTGCTCAGCGGTAAGGAATATTAAAGCAAACAAAAATTGAATTGATCACTTGTTTAAAACAAATTAAAATCATCACTTCAAAACAAAATGCTCTAAGTCCCCTTACACACGCTTCCATTCATGTGTGACACTCGACCCTTGTCGCGCTTCTCGCGCTCATGCTACCAAAAGAAAACAAAGGCAACAATGAGGGAAGGACGGAAGGAGACCTACACTGCGGGTGGTCGCGAAGGGATGACTAGAGAGGAACATATCGGCTACCACTCTGCGCTACCACCACGGAAATGGCAGCACCAGATCCTTTATCTGCCAGCACGGCAGTCTGTCAATTTCGGCAGGCCGAGAGGACTGCCGCTTCCGGGGACGGACTACTTCGGCCAAGAGGGACTACCTCAGCCAAGAGGGTAAACGGCCACGACCAGCTGATTGACAAAGACAGACAAAGACAATCACGGCGGCCAAAACAAGACAGCAGCCAGGAAAATGTGCCACCTCACAGCCTCCAGGGGTCTTCAGTGACAAATTTATACAAACTGTAAGTAACTAAAAGCAATTAGAAGTAAATCAAGAAGCCCATCGAAATCCAGTGTGATACATCACGATAGGCCGTTCTCCCGTAAGAATTGAAATTAGTGAGTTCGTGAAAATAAAAGCATTTACAACGACCTCCAAAGAAAAAAACTTTCAATTATATCTGTCATTCGATTCAGCAAATGATTCCAAAATTAGTTTTGAAGTGAATTTAAGTAGGTGCGCTCAAATTATTCGACCTGTTGTTCCAGCACTATCCCTCGGAATTGCAGTCATGTAAATAATTCAAGAAAAATGAGTCGCGGTGGCGGAAAGTGAATCCTTAAAGGCACAGAAAAATATATTTATTGTACAAAAAGGAAAAACAATGTAAGAAAAGGAAATTGGGAAACAAAACCAAGAAAATGTATTTAGGTATACAATATAATAGATAGCCCGTAGTTCACCGGTGTAGTATATAAGTTCTTTTTTTGTAGTATATAAGCAATTTTTGTGTTAATTGAACGTAGACAGCTGGTGATAAAAATCTATATTTAATCGATCACTGAAAAAAAAAATATTCGCTGTCCCGTTCTGTGGAAAAGTTCAGATAGTCTTGTGTTTCCGTTTTAAATTTCATACTTAATTTCTATGACCAACTAGTTAGGTGACATGTCTAAATACCCGATGTACGGTTATAAATTTCAATAATTCATGTAAAGTCGATTTCGTGTGTTGTCAATGAATTGTCGTTTAGCATTCAGGTCTGCGTATAAATGCGGTATTCAATTTCAGGAAATTATAGTCAAATTTTCAAGATGGTAATTTTCTAATGGGAACACCACTGTCCGTAAATTTAAGAAATGTCCTTCGTGGGACGAGTTCGACGCAAAAGCAAGTGATGTGCAAGTTGAACCGATGCGATGTGTCGTGTAAAACGAGCGAACGCGTGAATAGAGGAATGTATGAACAAACCGTCACCAAACACACTCAAACCAATGACAAAACCAATCATGCGATGGCTCGGTAAATAAAGGGAGAAGAAGGCAAGTCGCTTCTAAGCGACAATCACTGACTTAGGCCAGAAGCAGAAAATAGAAGGTTGAACCGTCCTAGTTTTTTCATATTAAAAAACGAGCGAGCAATCCTTTTCTGGACTGACGTACGAGAAGGCAAGGCCAATCTAGGTATGATTGAGTCCACACGGGCACCTCATCCGCAATTTGAACATCGGAATTTGTAATGTTAGGTTTGTCGTGGCAACTGTACGGACAATTATTTTGAAATAGAGGCGAACGGCAGCCCACTCCAACCCCCGGGGGACATCGGGAGGGAATACGAGTGAGTAGACCGAGCATCATGATTCCAAAACCATTAACCCCAATTTACTGACCTAGCCAAATAAAATACCCGCAAATCATGCGTTCAAAACGCGTTAACCAAAAAATTAACAAAACACAGCACATCAATGCCACAATTTGAATGATTTTCTTCTGATCAAGCACGAAATGCAGTGTGTCCGATGTAAATATTAGAGCGATGCGTATCCAAGTTAAGTTTATGGAATACATTAATAGAAGAGGTGAAAATATGTAATTATAAAGATGTGTGAGGTACAACCTGTCACCTTCGTGTGACATTTACTATGTCCATAATAATGTGGAAGGCAATTAGTCTACAAGTCATGTCTGCTGAATTGTGTAATTAGCTTATAAGCTTTGTTCCCTTTTTGCATATGTGAGTTCAACGCTACCTTGAACCAACACACTCTGAAATGAGCAAAATAATACAATGAAACTAGTAGACGGTCGCTATCCCATCTTTCCGTGCCCCCCGTCAAACAGGAAAAAACATTGTAAAGATCGGAATAGCAATCTGTCCAGCAACATGGTTGCACGCCCTAAGCAAAATATCAATGTTCAATAAAAATTTACATTCAGCTATCCCAGTAACATCAATATGCAACCATATCGTCAACACTTGCATCGAGTTATTTTTTTCTACAATTGATCGAACCGTGCGAAACATCCCATAAATCCGTGTATGTTGCACGTAGTCGCACGCTCAGAGAATTGTTTTTTCTCGACATTAAAATGACGTATCATAATACAACCAATCCTTTACTACAATGTATTACATACAATCATGCCTAAAACTCCACGCAGACTGCCTTTCCACATTGAACTATCCACGGGTCGAGATAGAACTACGTCAATTTTGCCAGTGCAGAGACATAAAAGTGGGGTACTTTCCTTCAATAAAGAAAGGGGGGTGTTATGATCAGCCTCCGCTAGCACAGATATTGAATACAATGTCTAATCGAACATTACAATAAAGATCGAATTGTGTAGGCCCAAGAAACAGTGTAGGCCTTAGGCCTGTTAACCCTAGCCTAAGGTACACGAAGAAATCCCCTGCATATTTAGAGAAGCAGGTGGTCCCCATATGGATTACATGACCAGGAGACGTTGACGAGTGTAGTGCCATTTGGGCATCCTGTAAAACTCGACGAGTCAGCATTGTGTGGCCTGGATCCAATAACGCAGAAGTGAAGTGTTTAGCTCAGGCTATCCCAAATTAACAGACAGATGGGAAGAGCCAACAAAATTCGTTAACAGCCTGAATTGTATGTTTGCCAATAAGGTCAAGGTATTAGGACACCCGGCCCTTTTAGAGGGACCAAAATTTTGAATGGTTCCCTTATTGAAGGATCACTTCATAAACATAAACAAGGCCCTTCCATATTATTTTATGAGTGCAGGGGTACATTGTATAGGACCTCACATTTCATAAAAGAACTGCTCGGGAGGAGGTGAGCCTGAATAGTACAGCGATCGAACACTCGGTGTGACACTTTGGAAGTTATATAGCTTCATGTTGACAGTATTATTTTTCCTTTAACGTTGCTACGTGTTCCATAGGTTGTTATTCAACTGTGTAATTCCTCAGTATTTATATCCCGTGTTTTGAATCTTTCTACAGGGTGGTTGCGCTCGCTTTACACTTTTTGCTCGACGCTTTTCTCTCTTTTTGTTCTCGCTACACTTATTTTTGCTGTTGATTTACACTTTTGTTCCGTTTCGTCCGTTTATATCTCAATCATTGATTGAGCGCGATTGCGAGTTAACCTGTTGACATGTGACTTTCTTCATAACTCAAAATAATATTATAAAATATAGTGTAATCATTTGAACCTCCGCACCTTTCACTTGATTATAACAACCGTATATAAGATCTACAACATATGCTTCATTGCCACGCTGCCACTAGGGCTGCATTACCGATCTGTGCGCTGTATGCTTTGTTGCCACGCTGCCACTAGTGCTGCATTGCCGCTTTGTGCGTTGTGTGCTTTGTTGCCACGCTGCCACTAGAGCTGCATTGCCGCTCTGTGCGCTGTATGCTTTGTTGCCACGCTGCTATTAGTGCTGCATTGCCGCTCTGTGCGCTGTATGCTATGTTGCCACGCTGCCACTAGTGCTGCATTGCCGCTCTGTGCGCTGTATGCTTCATTGCCACGCTGCCACTAGTGCTTCATTGCCGATCTGTGCGCTGTATGCTTCATTGCCACGATGCCACTAGTGCTGCATTGCCGCTCTGTGCGCTGTATGCTTCGTTGCCACGCTGATACTAGTGCTGCATTGCCGCTCTGTGCGCTGCCTGCTTCGTTGCCGCACTGTTACTAGTGCTGCATTGCCGCTCTGTGCGTTGTATGCTTCGTTTCCACGCTGCCACTGGTGCTTCATTGCCGCTCTGTGCGCTGTATGCTTTGTTGCCACGCTGCCGCTAGTGCTGCATCGCCGCTCCGTGCGCTGTATGCATCGTTGCCACGCTGTGACCAGTGCTGCAATGCCGCTCTGTGCGCTTTATGCTTTGTTGCCCTGCAGCTACTAGTGCTGCATTGCCGCTCTGTGCGCTGCATGCTTTGTTGCCACGCTGCTACTAGTGCTGCATTGCCGCTCTGTGCGCTGTATGCTTCGTTGCCACGCTGCCACTCTGTATTGCCGCTCTGTGCGGTGTATGCTTTGATGCTACGCTGCCACTAGTGCTGCATTGCCGCTCTGTGCGCTGTATGCTTCGTTGCCACGCTGCCACTAGTTCTGTGCGCTGTACGCTTTGTTGCCACGCTGCCACTAGTGCTGCATTGCCGCGCTGTGCGCTGTATGCTGCGCTGCCACGCTGCCAATAGTGCTGCATTGCCGCTCTGTGCGCTGTATGCTCCGTTGCCACGCTGTCACTAGTGCTACAGTGCTGCTCTGTGTACTGTATGCTTCGTTGCCACTCTGCCACTAGTAATGCATTGCCACTCTATGCGCTGTATGCTTTGTTGCCACGCTGCCACTGGTGCTGCCTTGCCGATCTGTGCTTTGTATGCTTTGTTGCCACGCTGCCACTAGGGCTACATTGCCGCTCTGTGCGTTTCACGCTTCGTTGCCACAATGCCACTAGTGCTACATAGCCGCTCTGTGCGCTTTATGCTTCGTTGCCCCACTGCCGCTATTTCTACTTTGCTGCTCTGTGCTCTGTATGCTTCGTTGCCACGCTGCCACTAGTGCTGCATTGCCGCTCTGTGCGCTGTATGCTTCATTGCCACGCTGCCACTAGTGCTTTATTGCCGCTCTGTGCGCTGCATGGTTTGTTGCCGCGCTGCCACTAGTGCTGTATCGCCACTCTGTGCTTTGTATGCTCTGTTGCCACGCTGCCACTAGTGCTGCATTGCCGCTCTGTGCGCTGTACGCTCTGTTGCCACGCTGCCATAAGTGCTGCTTTGCCGCTCTGTGCGTTGTATGCTTCGTTGCCACGCTGACACTAGTGCTACATTGCCTCTATGTGCGCTTTATGCTTCGTCGCCACGCTGCCGATAGTGATGCATTGCCGCTCTGTGCGTTGTATGCATCTTTGCCACGCCGTGACTAGTGCTGCACTGCCGCTATGTGCGCTGTATGCTTTGCTGTCACGCTGCCACTAGTGCTGCATTCGTTGCCATGCTGCCACTAGTGTTGCATTACCGCTTCGTGCGCTGTATGCTTTGTTGCCACGCTTCCACTAGTGTTGCATTGCCGTTCTGTACGCTGTATGCTTCGTTGACAAGCAGCAACTAGGGCTGCATTGCCGCTCTGAGCGCTTTATGCTTCGTTGCCACGCTGCCACTAGTGCTACATTGCCTCTATGTGCGCTTTATGCTGCGTTGTCACGCTGTCACTAGGGCTGCATTGCTGCTCTGTGCGCTGTATTCGTCATTTCTACGCTGCCACTAGTGCTGCATTGCTGCTCTGCGCGCTGCATGCTTCATTGCCACACTGCCAATAGTGCTGCATTGCCGTTCTGTGCGTTGTATGCCCTGTTGCCACGCTGCCACTAGTGCTGCATTGCCGCTTTTTGCGCTGTATGCTTCGTTACCACGCTGCCACCAGTGCCGCATTGCCGCGCTGCGCGCTGTATGCTGCGTTGCAATGCTGTCACTAGTGCTGCTGCATTGCCGCTCTATGCGCTGCATGCTTTGTTGCCACGCTGCTACTATTGCTGCATTGCCGCTCTGTACGCTGTATGCTTCGTTGCCACGCTGCCACTGATGTTGCATTGCCGCTCTGCGCGCTGTATGCTTCGTTGCCACGCTGCCACTAGTGCAGCAATGCCGCTCTGTGCGCTGTATGCATCGTTATCACGCTGCCACTCTGCATTGCCGCTCTGTGCACTGTATGCTTTGTTACTTCGCTGCCACTAGTGCTGCATTGCCGCTCTGCGCGCTGTATGCTGCGCTGCAACGCTGTCACTAGTGCTGCATTGCCGCTTTGTACGTTGTATGCTGCGCTGTCACGCTGCTACTAGTGCTGCATTGCCGTTCTGTGCGCTATAAGTTTCGTTGCCACGATTTCACTAGTGTTGCATTAATGTTCAGTGCGCTGTATGTTATGTTGCCACGCTGCCGCTGGTGCTGTAATACCGCTCTGTGCGCTGTATGCTGCACTGCCATGCTGCTAATAGTGCTGCATTGCCGCTCTGTGCGCTGTATGCTTCGTTGCTACGCTGCCACTAGTGCCGCATCACCACTCTGTGCGCTGTAATGCTCCGTTGCCACGATTTCACTAGTGTTGCATTGCTGCTCTGTACGCTGTATGCTTCGTTGCCACTCTGCCACTAGTGCTGCATTGCCGCTCTGTGCGCTGTATGCTTTGTTGCCACGCTGCCACTAGAGCTGCATTGTTGCTCTGTGCGCTGTATGCTTCGTTGCCACGCAGCTACTCAAGCTGAATTGCCGCTCTGTGCGCTGTATGCTTCGTTGCCACGCTGTCATTTGTACAGCATTGCCATTCTGTGCGCTGTATGCTTTGTTGCCACGCTGCCACTAGTGCTGCATTGCCGCTCTGTTCGCGGTATGCTTCGTTGCCACGCTGCCACTAATGCTGCATTGCTGCTCTCTGCGCTGTATGCTTCGTTGCCACGCTGCCACTAGTTCTGCATTGCCACTCTGTGCGCTGTATGCTTCGTTGCCACGCTGCCACTAGTGCTGCATTGCCGCTCTGTGCGCTGTTTGATTGGTTGACACGCTGCCACTGGTGCTGCATTGCCGCTCTGTACGCTGTATGCTCCGTTGCCACGCTGCCACTAGGCCTGCATTGTTGTTCTGCGTGCTGTATGATTTGTTGCCACGCTGCCACTTGTGCTGTATTGCCGCTGTGTACGACGTATGCTGCGCTGCCTTGCTGCCAATCGTGCTGCATTGCCGCTCTGTGCGCTGTATCCTTTGTTGCCACGCTGCCACTGGAGCTGCCATGTTGATCTGTGCTTTGTATGCTTTGTTGCCAAGCTGCCACTAGGGCTGCATTGCTGTTCTGTGCGCTTTATATTTCGTTGCCACGATGCCACTAGTGCTACATTGCCGCTATGTGCGCTTTATCCTTCGTTGCCACGCTGCCACTATTGCTACATTGCTGCTCTGTGCTCTGTATGCTTCGTTGCCCTGCTCCAACTAGTGCTGAATTGCCGCTCTGTGCGCTGCATGCTACGTTGCTACGCTGCCGCTAGTGCTGCATTGCCACTCTGTGCGCTGTGTGCTTCGTTTCCACGCTGCCACTAGTTCTGCATTGCCACTCTGTGCGCTGTATGCTT
>SDVV010036556.1:0-10936 GCA_016164225.1 Gammarus roeselii
GCTACAAGACACCTGGCCGCTAGGCACCTCGCTACAAGACACCTGGCCGCTAGGCACCTCGCTACAAGGCACCTAGCTACAAGGCACCTGGCTGCTAGCCATCTCGCTACAGGCACCTGGCTGCTAGGCATCTCGCTACAAGACACCTGGCCGCTAGGTACCTCGCTACAAACCACCTCGCTACAAGGCACCTGGCCGCTAGACACCTTGCTACAAGGAACCTGGCCGCTAGGCACCTCGCTACAAGACACCTGACTGCTAGGCACCTTGCTACAAGGCACCTCGCTGCAAGGCACCTGGCCGCTAGGCACCTCGCTAGAAGGTACCTAGATACAAGGCACCTGGCCGCTAGGCACATCGCTACAAGGCACCTGGTCGCTAGGCACCTCGCTACAAGGCACCTAGATACAAGGCACCTGGCCGCTAGGCACCTCGCTACAAAGCACCTGGTCGCTAGGCACCTCGCTACAGGACACCGGGCTGCTAGGCACCTCGCTACATGATACCTAGCTACAAGGCACCTAGCTACAAGACACCTGGCCGCTTGGCACCTAGCTATAAGGCACCTGGCTGCTAGGCACCTCGCTACAAGGCACCTAGCTACAAGGCACTTGGCCGCTAGGCACCTCGCTACAAGACATCTGGCCGCTAGGCGCCTCGCTACAAGGTTCCTAGCTACAAGGCACCTGGCTGCTAGGCACCTCGCTTCAAGACACCTGGCCGCTAGGCACCTCGCTACAATACACCTAGCTACAAGGCACCTGGCCGCTAGGCACTTCGCTACAAGACACCTGGTCGCTAGGCACCTCGCTACATGGCACCTACCTGCTAGGTGTAGAGGAACTACATTTTTATTGCCGATATATAAATATTTTGTATTGTCGATTAATTACAAATGATCCAAAAGTTACTTGCGCTTTTACATCAATTTTCGGTAAAATTGCATTTCGAGGATAGCCAGTTATACTACACACCACTGCGTCATAAACTCATGTTGTTAGAGCAACACATCGATAACCACTATAGAACAACAAAAGATCATCACAAACCTCGAGGGAAACATTAATTGGGGCGGAGCTTATTCGCCACGGCACTGGATTTCGATAAGATTGACCAAGATTTTGAGGTCTTGGAAACAAGCGAGGGTATCAACCGCTAGGGTGTTCAGACAGACTGATCCTGTGCTCTTAAAGGGACGTGTCCTCGGGAAAGATATGCATTAGGCTAAATAATTGAGATAAAAACTGGGGCAGCTCATGAGTTAGTAACGGGTACACAAACTTTGTGTGGGAAATCGTGTCGGCGAGACAGCTGCAGAAAAGAGTGAAGTAAGACGTCGAATGTGGCAGGACCCATTCAGTAAAAACTCAGTTAAAAATGTAAAAAGTACCTACGAAGGCAGCCAACGCACAAGTCATCACATCATCAAAAACATTAACTGCATCAATTCATGTAAACATTGGGGCTCTTCATCTGTCATTTCTGGTGAAGGGGTAGAATCTAATAATGAATCTGGACAGAATATGATATGCTGACATACGTGTAGAGGAATCAGTATCCAATCTAAAATGGGACGTTGTTCCCATCAAACAGGCCTGGAATGCCGTCAAATTAACTGAACGGAATTACAATCATAAGTCATAAAACCGGACGGCCTGAAAGGTGGGAGGTATGCTTAAGTGCGACAAAACACTAGGATGCGAGAGTTAACAACCAATCGTAATTGTTTTTAACATACATTATATATGATGATCTCGGTACTCGATATATAAACAGAAGCAAGCAATATTCGACAGCCGTTACTGAGGTAGGGTTTTGTTTTCCTTTCAGAGAGGAAGTAGCTGTACGGTGTGAACAACAGGAAGCAAAGTGGTTAAGTGGTTTAACGTTCTGGGCCGCAAGATTGAGCCGACGCGGCAAAGTGTGTTGTCGCCAGGTATCGAAGGTGTATAGCTTTGTCGCATATAGTCAAACGACGCGGTAGGAGCAGCCGTCGCTGCAACCTAAATAACCTAGGCGATCGTAAACCTGTGTCGTACTTGCTGTTGCAAACAATGCTCTCATACGATTAGTACATATAAACTTATATATTTGTTGAGTTATTGGTCCACACTAAGCTACATGGCACCTAGCTACAAGGTACCTAGCTGTTGGACACCTAGCTACAAGGCCCCTATCTACAAAGCATCTGGCAACAAGTAACCTAGGTGCAAGGCACCTAGGTGCATGGCAGCTAGCTACAAGACACCTAGCTACAAGGCACCTAGCTACAAGGCACCTAGCTGCAATGCACGTAGCTACAAGACAGCTAGCTATCAGGCAACCTAGCCACAAGGCACCTAGCCACAAGGCACCTAGCGACAAGGCACCTAGCTACAAGGCACTCAGCTATAAGGCACCTAGCTACAATGCACCTAACTGCAATGCACGTAGCTACAAGACAGCTAGCTATCAGGCAACCTAGACATAAGGCACCTGGCTACAAGGCACCTAGCTACAAGGCCCCTTGCTGCAATGCACGTAGCTACAAGACAGCTAGCTATCAGGCAACCTAGCTGCAAGGCACCTAGTCACAAGGCATCTAGCTACAAGGCACCTAGCTATATGGCACCATGCTACAAGTCACCTAGCTACAAGGCACCTAACTGCAATGCACGTAGCTTCAAGACAGCTAGCTATCAGGCAACCTAGCCACAAGGCACCTAGCCACAAGGCACCTAGCCACAAGGCACCTAGCGATATGGCCCCTAGCTACATAGTAGCTACCTACAAAGCACCTAACTGCAATGCACGTAGCTACAAGACAGCTAGCTATCAGGTAACCTAGTCACAAGGCACCTAGCAACAAGGCACCTAGCTACAGGGCACCTAGCAGCAAGGCACCTAACTGCAATGCACGTAGCTACAAGACAGCTAGCTATCAGGCAACCTAGCCACAAGGCACCTAGCTACAAGGCACCTAGATATATGGCACCTAGCTACAAGGCACCTAGCTACAAGGCACCTAACGGCAATGCACGCAGCTACAAGACAGCTAGCTATCAGGCAACCTAGCCACAAGGCACCTGGTCACAAGGCACCTAGCTACAAGGCACCTAGCTATATGGCACCAAGCTACATAGCAACTAGCATACTAGCATGGCTCTCATGTCCTACATTTTTATTCTTCCCATCACAATGGGACAAAATTCCAATCAGACTCATTTGTTAGCTACATTCCTTGATATCGTTCAATTCCGCGTCCTACAATACCCGCTGAAGTCAGCGTCCTACATTAGCCGCAGAAGTTAGTGTCCTATATTAGCCGCTGAAGTTAGCGTCCTATATTAGCCGCAGAAGTTAACGTCCTATATTAGCCGCAGAAGTCTCCGTCTAACATTAGCCGCAGAAGTCGTCATCCTACATTAAGCGTAGAAGTCAGCACCCTACATTAGCCGCAGAAGTCCCCGTGCTACACAAGCCGCAGAAGTCACCGTCCAATACTAGCCGCAGAAGTCGGCATCCTACAATAGCCGCAGAAGTCAACATCCTACAATAGCCGCAGAAGACTGAATCCTCCATTAGATGCAGAAGTCAGCAACCTACATTAGCCGCAGAAGTTAGCAATGTACATTTCCGCATAATTCAGCGGCCTACAATAGCCGCAAAAGTATTCGTCCAACATTAGCCGCAGAATTCAGGGTTGTCCGTTAACCGCAGAAGTCGGTATCCTACATAAGCCGCATAAGTCAGCATCCTACAATAGCCGCAGAAGGCACCGTCCTACATTGGCCGCAGAAGTCAGTGTACTTCATTAGTCGCCGACTGACAATATGGTCAGACAAAGTCGGTCACTGCAGGGTATCCTGCAGGACGGTCCAAGATCCCCCGAAACCCGGTTATGCCATATGTCACCCAACTCTCATGTATAATAATAGTCCGGACGAAATGTCTTCGGTAAATTTGTATGTACATACATTGAGGAGTTCGTCAACATACACTGGATCAAATAAATAGAAATTGCATTTTGAAAAGAAACACAACTGCCTTCGTTTTTGGACTAATGTTTTCAACATGTTTCTTCATTTAAAAACATATGTTTTTAAGCTAGCATCCACATTCGAGAGCGTTTATTTTTTTATGTCGTTCTTTTTCTTTTCTGTCCTGCCAAGACTTTCAGGAACCGCCAGATCACTTCCTCGGTTCGACTACCCTACATAGTACCGTAACAATGCTAAGAAATACTTCATATGAATGCCAAGTTGGTGTTTTCAATTATTTATAATGGCTTCATCAGCTGATACGATCAAGGATCTGAGTGCGCGCCATAAATCTTGTGAGACAGCCCCGGTAAATCTTGGGTGACGCGCAACGTATATTTACATATCGTCCCCCGACCACCCCAGTACCAGTCAACGCATGATAGCCACACTATGGATTATTACCTGCGAGTCCAATGAGAATGCATGGATCATATTAACATTAGAGCCACCTGGTCTTACATGATGATGGTCAGCCCCGCGACTCACGTACCTCAGTCCTGGGTACAGCGATGATTATTTGATAAGCCTTGTGAAGCGATATACCTTTGATCGATCACTACGCAGCATTCCCTTTGTGAATAGTGTACGGTGAGAACGTGTCCTGGAACAGTTCTTCGAAGGTAGCTCCTGGTAAGTGAGAACAGTCTGAAAGGGTACGTAAGATATATTATGTGGACAGTCTGTGCAGTAGGAACATGCATTCATAATTGTCTAATGTAATCAAAACGACTCGTGTGTCTGTCTGATGGCCATGTTTTACATAAATAGGAATACAATTAAATGATTTTTACTATGCATATTTTTTTTCAGTCGCGAGAAATGGCATAGCTTTAATTATGAATTCAGTTATACCATTTATGAAGAAGAAGTTACATTTTGGGGACTCGTTCCTTACCCGTGACAACATATTAAATCCCTGGTCACCGACGGGCCCCTGCACCGCACGCATGTAGAGGGGGTCTAGTGAGTGGCCTGGTCACCGACGGGGCCCTGCACCGGACGCTTGAAAAAGGGCTAGTGGCTGACCAAGAGTAGAGGGGGCTAGTAACTGACCAAGAGTAGAGGGGGTTAGTAACTGGCCAAGAATAGAAGGAGCTGGTAACTGGCCAAGAGTAGAGGGGCTAGTAACTCTTTCAGAGGGGGCTAGTAACTGGCCAAGAGTAGAGGGGGCTAGTAACTGGCCAAGAGTAGTGGGGGCTAGTATTCGACCAAGAGTAGTGTGGGCTAGTAACTGGCTGAAAGTGTAGGGGGTAAGTAACTGGCCAAGAGTAGAGGACGCTAGTAACTGGCCAAGAGTAGAGGGGGCTAGTAACTGGTCAAGAGTAGAGGGGGCTAGTAACTGGCCAAGAGTAGAGGGGCTCGTAACTGATCAAGAGGGACAATGAGGAAGATTGCAATGACACAGGAGTGCAACTACACTGGGTATGGTTGCCACTGGGTGTGCAAGAATGGTTGCAACTGGGTGTGCAGGAATGGTTGCCACTGGGTGTGCAGGAATGGTTGCCACTGGGTGTGCAAGAATGGTTGCCACTGGGTGTGCAGGAATGGTTGCCACTGGCTGTGCAAGAATGGTTGCCACTGGGTGTGCAAGAATGGTTGCCACTGGGTGTGCAGGAATGGTTGCCACTGGCTGTGCAAGAATGGTTGCCACTGGGTGTGCAGGAATGGTTGCCACTGCATGGGTGTGCAGGAATGGTTGCCACTGCATGGGTGTGCAGGAATGGTTGCCACTGCATGGGCGTGCAGGAATGGTTGACTCGATGTGCAGGAATGGTTGCCACTGGGTGAGCAAAGAATGGTTGCCACTGCATGGATGTGCAGAAATGGTTGTCACTGCATGGACGCGCAGGAATAGTTGCCACTGGGTGTGCAGGAATGGTTGCCGCTGGGTGTGCAGGAATGGTTGCCACTGCATGGGTGTGCAGGTACGGCTGCCACTGGGTGTGCACAAATGATTGTCACTGGGTGTGCAGGAATGGTTGACACTGGGTGTGCAGGAATGATTGCCACTGGGTGTGCAGGAATAATTGCCACCTGGTGTGCAAGAATGGTTGCCACTGGGCGTGCAGGAACGGTTGCCACTGGGTGTGCAGGAATGGTTGCCACTGCATGGGTGTGCAGGAATGGTTGCCGCATGGTGTGCAGGAATGATTGCCACTGGGTGTGCAGGAATGGTTGCCACTGGATGTGCAGAAATGGTTGCCACTGGGTGTGCAGGAATAGTTGCCACTGGGTGCGCAGGAATGGTTGCCACTGGGTGTGCAGGAATGGTTGCCACTGGGTGTGTAGGAATAGTTGCCACTGGGTGTGCAGGGATGGTTGCCACTGGGTGTGCAGGAATGGTTGCCACTGCATGGGTGTGCAGGAATGGTTGCCACTGCATGGGTGTGCAGGAACGGTTGCCACTGCATGAGTGTGCAGGAATGGTTGCCACTGTCGCTGCAGGAATAGTTGCCACTGGGTGTGCAGAAATGGTTACTACTGCATGGGTGTGCAGGAATGGTTGTCACTGGGTGTGCAATAATGGTTGCCACTGCATGGGTGTGCAGGAATGGTTGCTACTGGGTGTGCAGGAATGGTTGCCACTGCATGGGTGTGCAGGAATGGTTGCTACTGGGTGTGCAGGAATGGTTGCCACCGGGTATGCAGGAATGGTTGCCCCTGGGTGTGCAGGAATGGTTGCCACTGGGTGTGCAGGAATGGTTGTCACTGGGTGTGCAGGGATGGTTGCCACTGGGTGTGCAGGAATGGTTGCCACTGGGTGTGCAGGAATGGTTGATACTGGATGTGCAGGAATGGTTGCCCATTGGGCGTGCAGGGATGGTTGCCACTGGGCGTGCAGGAATGGTTGCCACTGGGTGTGCAGGAATAGTTGATACTGGATGTGCAGGAATGGTTGCCACTGGGTGTGCAGGAATGGTTGCCACTGGGTGTGCAGGAATGGTTGCCCATTGGGCATGCAGGAATGGTTGCCACTGGGTGTGCAGGAATGGTTGCCACTGGGCGTGCAGGAATGGTTGCCACTGGGTGTGCATGGATGGTTGCCCATTGGGCGTGCAGGAATGGTTGCCACTGGGTGTGCAGGAATGGTTGCCACTGGGTGTGCAGGAATGGTTGCCCATTGGGCGTGCAGGGATGGTTGCCACTGGGCGTGCAGGAATGGTTGCCACTGGGTGTGCAGGAATGGTTGCCACTGGGCGTGCAGGGATGGTTGCCACTGGGTGTGCAGGAATAGTTGCCACTGGGTGTGCAGGAATGGTTGCCACTGGGTGTGCAGGAATAGTTGCCCATTGGGCGTGCAGGAATGGTTGCCACTGGGTGTGCAGGAATGGTTGCCACTGGGCGTGCAGGAATGGTTGCCACTGGGTGTGCATGAATGGTTGCCCATTGGGCGTGCAGGAATGGTTGCTACTAGGTGTGCAGGAATGGTTGCCACTGGGCGTGCAGGAATGGTTGCCACTGGGTTTGCAGGAATGGTTGTCACTGGGTGCGCAGCAGTGGTTGCCACTGGGTGTGCAGGGATGGTTGCCAATGCATGGGTGTTCAGGAATGGTTGCCACTGGGTGCGCAGGAATGGTTGCCACTGGGTGTGCAGGAATGGTTGCTACTGACGGTGCAGGAATAGTTGCCACTGGGTGTGCAGGAATGGTTGCCACTGGGTGTGCAGAAATGGTTGCCATTGGGTGTGCAGGAATGGTTGCCACTGGGTGTGCAGGAATGGTTGCCACTGAGTGTGCAAGAATGGTTGCCACTGGGTGTGCAGGAATGGTTGCCACTGGGTGTGCATGAATGGTTGCCACCGAGTGTGCAGGAATGATTGCCACTGGGTGTGCAGGAATGGTTGCCACTGGGTGTGCAGGAATGATTGCCACCTGGTGAGCAGGAATGGTTGCCACTGGGTGTGCAGGAATGGTTGCCACAGGGTGTGCGGGAATGGTTGCCACTGACGGTGCAGGAATAGTTGCCACTGGGTGTGCAGGAATGATTCCCCCTGGATTTGCAGGAATGGTTGCCACTGGGTGCGCAGGAATGGTTGCCATTGAGTGCGAAGGACTGGTTGTCACTGGGCGTGCAGGAATGGTTCCCACTGGATTTGCAGGAATGGTTGCCACTGGGTGCGCAGGAATGGTTGCCAATGGATGTGCAGGAATGGTTGCCATTGGGTGTGCAGGAATGGTTGCCACTGGGTGTGCAGGAATGGTTGCCACTGACGGTGCAGGAATAGTTGCCACTGGGTGTGCAGGGATGATTCCCCCTGGATTTGCAGGAATGGTTGCCACTGGGTGCGCAGGAATGGTTGCCACTGAGTGCGAAGGACTGGTTGTCACTGGGCGTGCAGGAATGGTTCCCACTGGATTTGCAGGAATGGTTGCCACTGGGTGCGCAGGAATGGTTGCCACTGGGTGTGCAGGAATGGTTCCCACTGGATTTGCAGGAATGGTTGCCACTGGGTGTGCAGGAATTATTACCACTGGATGTGCAGGAATGGTTGCCACTGGGTGTGCAGGAATGGTTGCCACTGGGTGTGCAGGAATGGTTGCCACTGGTTGTGCAGGAATGGTTGCCACTGGGTGTGCAGGAATGGTTCCCACTGGATTTGCAGGAATGGTTGCCACTGGGTGTGCAGGAATGATTACCACTGGATTTGCAGGAATGGTTGCCACTGGGTGTGCAGGAATGGTTGCCACTGGGTGTGCTGGAATGGTTGCCACTGGGTGTGCAGGGCAGGTTGCCACTGGGTGCGAATGAATGGGTGCCACTGGGTGTGAAGGAATAATCAGGAATGAAGTGTAAGTGTGTAAGAATTTCGTATATGGCGGCTTATTGGAAGAATCTAACCAAAGCTTCTTACACATCCAACCCATTATAATCACGATACGAGTCAAGGTCGATTAAGTAACATCTGACGGGACACAATCTGTCTTAATTCCATCATTCAATTGATATTCCTTTCGCTTATCAACGTGTCAAAGTTAGGGCTAATTTTGAGGTTGCAATGATTGTGGAATGAAGCTCTGTGCACAGTAGGTAGCTCAGTGCACAGTAGGTAGCTCTGTGCATTGTAGGTAGCTCTGTGCAGAGTAGGTAGCTCTGTGCACAGTAGGAATCTCAGTGCACAGAAGGTAGCTTTGTGCATAGTAGGTAGCTCTGTGCACAGTAGGTAGCTCTGTGCAGAGTAGGTAGCTCTGTGCACAGTAGGTAGCTCTGTGCAGAGTAGGTAGCTCTGTGCACAGTAGGTAGCTCTGTGCACAGTAGGTAGTCATTGAGTAAATGGAATGAGCGAACTTCCGATGTGCCTCCACTCGACTGTGTAAGTTCACCTGCTTCTCTCACGTGGCTCAAGACTCTTCTTTCTAGGCAGCTTCAAATGTGTGTTCCTACTCGACTGTGTAATACCCTCAATACACGATATTCAATGTCCCGAAAGCGTGACTCAACATTCAAAAGTCTTGAGGCGTTCGGGGCTTTGAACATCGTGTGCGGAGGGCATTAGTGTACCTCCTGCCTCATGTCTCTCATGAGTCTCCTGTCTAAGCAGCTCTTGGTATCAGTCATGCAGAGATCCTTGAATAAACTCCAGCCTCTGCGCGTCTATCATTATGACTACCTGCACGAGGAAGGCCGCCGATGATGCCGACGAATATTCGTCGTCGGGGGAAGCTGTCAATTGACGAGAACAAAGTGTCATTGTGCGTCGATAATTTTAATTTATAATCTAAAGAACTACAGATAATAACATGCAAAAAATATATTCCTTTGACATCTGTGATTGTGTGTCGAGTCTGACCAACAGCCGGACGGATAGCAATCTAAGATCTTCCTTGACACGCATTAATATACTGGAAAGATGTACACCTTTTATCTATGCCGTAATGCAATTGATGTTCATGTCTGAGTGGGTGGTGTTATTGACAATTGGACGTCAATAAAGCAGCACTCTCAACCACTTCACGTTGTCAGCAGAGAAGTGAACAGCGCAGTTTTAAAGATGTGTTCGGAAATGAATCTGCGGGGAGTTGAACGTATGTGTATATGAGTATGAATGTATTCATACCTGCATTAGGAGACGGCGGCATTGCAATGCATACATTAATGCATTCAACATCGTTGGACTTGTAGATTCATGAATGCAGTTAACATAATTGGACGTGTACATACATGAATGCACTTAACATCATTGGACGTGTATTTAATCCAAATTGCATAGGTAACGTGGTGCTTTAGTTCACTTAAGATGAGGATCACCTCGTACAATTTTGTTGTGCATGAAACACTGTAATTTTCAGGCACGAATTATTGGAACCTACATTTCACATCAACAGTATTCAGGAACTAACGCGACACCTGGCTATCTTGTAACATGACAATACAGTAACAGTATTGACAAGCTAACGCAACACCTGACTATCTTGTAACATGACAATACAGTAACAGTATTGACGAGCTAACGCAACACCTGACTATCTTGTAACATGACAATACAGTAACAGTATTGACGAGCTAACGCAACACCTGACTATCTTGTAACATGACAATACAGTAACAGTATTGACGAGCTAACGCAACACCTGACTATCTTGTAACATGACAATACAGTAACAGTATTGACGAGCTAACGCAACACCTGACTATCTTGTAACATGACAATACAGTAACAGTATTGACGAGCTAACGCAACACCTGACTATCTTGTAACATGACAATACAGTAACAGTATTGACGAGCTAACGCAACACCTGACTATCTTGTAACATGACAATACAGTAACAGTATTGACGAGCTAACGCAACACCTGACTATCTTGTAACATGACAATACAGTAACAGTATTGACGAGCTAACGCAACACCTGACTATCTTGTAACATGACAATACAGTAACAGTATTGACGAGCTAACGCAACACCTGACTATC
>SDVV010036557.1:0-10936 GCA_016164225.1 Gammarus roeselii
TTTCGCCCATCCTGGAAAATTTATTTAAAAGTGAACCTCCGAAGTTCCCCATGGGGACTCACTGCGTGTGATATATTGCCATCAAACAAGCCAATATTTTGTGTGCCGTAGAGCTAGCTGTGGTTCTACTATTATCGCGGGTATCTTTTTCTCTCATCCCCATTCACGGGTTGTTAGGATGGATAACAGCGTGGCGGTAGCTTACGGACGGCTGTTCCTTCCCTGTCGGTAGGCGGCATGATAAAAACAGGAAACTCCCTCGTCATAGTGTTTTACTGTAGAGATGAAGCGATTCAGCTCTCGGTTTGGGCAGGGAGACATGCCCCCCCACCCTCGTAGGTAAATGTAGAAAGAACGAATCTGTCTGTAGACTGGATAATTTCTCGTACTTTAGGTGGCTTCGTTAATAACAGATGCTGGGGAGTAAAGCGAGTAAAATTACTCTGTAGTAAAGACAGCGATCATGGAAAGCTCATCGTACTCCGAACAAAGCTAACTAAGCAAGAACACTTATGCCTTATACCACCAGAAGTAGTCAGTATTCAAGATGCTAACCAACTTAACAGGGTATGCCATGTAAAGACCCCTTCAACCGGCAAGGCCGCCTTCCAACGGCTGCCTATGACTGGTGAACTAGTGATAACGATTAGGAAGAATCCTGTTGAGTCTACGCTTGCAGGTGTAGACTGATCTGCATACATCGGGAGTGTGCCAGACATTACAGATTCTTTTGGTCATGAAGTCTCCGGAGACCCTGATGGTAAACCAGTTGTTGAGACTTGTAACGGGTTTCAAGGTCTCTCGTTGTTGGCCTCTGAGTTTCGTCTTTCCAGTGTAAAAAGTTGATGTTCGTTTGGCCTCCTTCGGTAAAACTTTGCTTTTGATGGCTGAAATCCTCTTGGCTGTTGTAGTTTGTTTCTTTTCTATTGTCTAGCACCTTGGACTAAACTGGAAGACCAGAACCGGGCAGCGTACTCCAATAGTGGCCTAACTAGGGTGTCGTACAAAGTGAAGACTGCCTCATTGTCTGTACAAAAACTTTCTTATAATGTATCCCTGAACTTTGTTTGATTTCTTTTCTACTTCTGTTCATTAGTTCTAGAACTTCAGGTAGCTACTGATGTAGACTCGGAAGTATTTTCCAAGGGTGGTGGTCGGGATCTGTCTACCCAAGAACGACTAGTTTGCAGATCTGTTTGCTCTACCGATGTGCATTTGGCGGTGTTAAACGTCATTAGTCATACCTCCAACCATTCCCGATTCTGTCGAGTGCCTGTTGCAGGAACTCGACAACTGCGTGGTTGGCTGCGATGGCGCCCAGTTTGGTGCCGACAGCAAACTTTGATATTTTGTTGACGATGCATGTATCTAGGTTGTTTAAGCTGATGAAGAACAATAAAGGGCAGATAACTGACCCTTGGAAAATCCCGCTTTTGACATGGGTCAACAGGGAGCCTTGAAACTTCCCTAAGAGCAAGTGTTCTATTGCTGTGTTTCATGACTCGCTTCCACTAGGCATCAGGAAAGGCGATTCGTTGATCTTATAGAACTGCATGGCCATGATTGTGCACGTATTAGCATCAGGCATCTTCAATACAAAGGTTTACGCAAGACATAAAAGTGTACCAAACGCATCAGGTTATTTATTTTACTTTCGAGACACCCTAACCCCTTAAATTTTATACTACAGCTGGACAGGATGGCCAAGACAGTGCCCATGTCGGACCCGTACAGCAGCCCACTGGCCTATGAGCTGGAGGGCTTGACGGTGGCGGCGTTGTGCGACAGGATACTATGGACCAAGGCGGCAAGGAAGGCTGTCGATCAGTCTATCAAAGGAAACTTCGGTGCGTTGAAGACCTAAAGCTTGTTGCAAGTGGTATAGCGACTTTCTGGGACAAACATCAGTGATGGCATCCTTTTTGACATCCACCATTTTTTGTTATGTTCATTGCGTCTTTGAAAAAATTGCATAACCAAAGCCATGCTCTTACGTCTCATTCATGCTCATAAGTTACAAGTTTCTTCTACATTTCTAGATCTCTGATTTCGCCATTTGAGCTAATGCATTTGACAACCTAATTAAGTTACTCAACTTGGACGCGTTAGTTGAACGACTTGTCCTCTTCAGGTCACCTGGATTATTTCTAATTAATGTGTGTCAGACTCCCATATTTATTCTTTTGCACAGGTCAAACCATCGAAGCTATACATTTCCTGCCAGCTTTACCCATCTATTAAAGAGAAGTTCAATTGTAAGACTTGCACTTCAGTACCTTCGTATTCATATTTTGTATTGCCCCAGGTACCGACGCCAGCCGCCTGGGGATGTTGTTCTGCCTAGCCTACGCCAACGCTGCTGGAGGCATGAACAGGCTCATCGGGATCAAGAACACCGCGCAGGAGTTCAGGCTAACGGTATGACAACCTTGACACGCTTCACGTAATTGGCCTCATTCTAGGTCAGACACGACGAGAGGTTCCTGACTATTGGATAAGGCCGCATTGAGATGTTCGAAGGCAGCATTTGGTTGGTCGATGATACAGCAGTAGGCAGGTCGATGAAGCAGTATTGGATTGGTCAAAGAGGCAGCATTTGGTTGGTCATTAAATTTGAATGATTGGTAATTTAATTTGATTTCGACTATTCTCATCACAGCATTTATGATAGAATAATCTTGGAAACCCGAAGATTTATTTCAACGATTATTTTGTGAGACTGTTGATTTAAAAGTTCTTCCACAACAAATATTGTTTTGTTTGGATTTAAATAATTAAACCCGTCGAACAACCATGAGCGTCGGCAGATGTCTCTCCTGGTCAATAATTTATTGCCAAAGTTATCGATATATTTGATATACACCTGCAAAAAGATGATTGGACAATGATATAAAATTCCGCTTCAGTGAAAATTTGATCCGAAACCTCATGATTCAGCTCGAGTGAGGCTCAACTACAGAAGTAGTCTCTTCGAGGAATGCTCGTCGCGTGGAAGAGTAAATAGAAGAACTTAGTTGATCAAAAAAGTTAGCAGTTGAAGCAGGCCTCCCCCTGTACAGAAATTAAGGTGTATCAACCCATCCTCCCTTTTCAGACAGGCACTCAACCCATCAGCGAGCTCCTGGCAGACCGCGTGGGGCGGGACAGGATACTCCACAACTGCGCAGTCACCGCTGTGGATCAGCTCGTGGAGGTGAGCTGTAGACGCCTTCTTAGGGAGAGGGTGAGGGTGCAAGTTTGCTGCCGGCACATTCGATAATTCAATCGGAAAACGACACAAATGATTCGCTATTTTATGAGAATGACGTCAACATTTATTCAATCCACAGAATAGAAACAAGAGAAGAATCGATTCATCTAAAGCAAAAGTTTCAGGCCCTGGAAAAATAGGTAATTAATCTTACGATTAAAAAAATATGTATTCGTATCATATTAGATTCAAAAAGTGCAGATGCAAAAAAATACCTGCTTTATAACTTGGTTCTACGAGATTTTTAATTTACAATCATAACAATGAAACGAAATGTGATGCGAGAAGATACCTGCAAATGCAGAGTGTGCGTAATCAATCAGAGCGTACAATATTTCATGCCGGCAATTCCAATCAGGGCATACAGTATTTTGAAAGTCAACTCCGTCATACAGCAATTAAAGCGGGGCCTACAATTTTGCATAAGATCGTCTAAATCATTCCATAGTTAAAGAGTTATTTGTCACTTCAGGAGGGAACTATCGTCTTCATGTTGTCCTAACTGAACGTTTTATATCCAGTCAGAAGGGAACTGTCGTCCTCGCGTTGTCCTAATTGAACGGTTTATATCCCGCCAGGAGGAAACTTTTGTCCTCACGTTGTCAGTAGTGTAAAGTGTCCGAAAACCGCTTTCTAGAATCACTTTTGGGTGGGTAGGGGCGGGGGGTAGCGCAATGCTGCAACCTTCGACTCGCCAGAAAAGGTGGGCGGAGCCTAACAGGCAAAGGCGGGGCAGCGCGAAGAGAATGATTTTTAGCAGCCGCACAGATGGATAGCTTCAGGATTATTCGATTGTTAATAGGTTATATATTTTTATTTACACAAAGGTATTAGCATTTCAATGCTGGGTATATTATATTGCAACTTCGTTGCATGTCATGTTGCATATATGCATTGTTCAATGCTGGATCCTCTAAATGTTTTTGGGGTGATGACAACTTACATTTATAAGATACACTTTATTGATAATAATTTACATGCTGTATTATAGGTTAGGACTCCCCACATGTTCTGCTTGCACGAATGTTGATGTCCGGACACGTTCATAATGAATTTTTCAACCTTGGTATTATTTCTACGACGTACGCTATTGATCAATTTACACGTGGCATATATTCAATTTGATTCTTGTTATTTTCTGCGAATGTTTTTTATCAGTACCCCTTCGCTCTGTTTAGTCACTCCTGCAGTAACTCCTATCGTTTTTCTCTATCGCACACATAGAAAAATTACGCCATATAACAGGTGACTGAGACAATCCTTCAATAGTATTTTCAAGATGTACATTTCCGGTGGGGTGCGGTTGAGAACACCCCTAGGAAAAAAGTTGGATGCGCTCCTGGAAAATTAGGTGAGATTGCTCCTACCTATTCTTTGTCTTATAACTTATTTCCGTATCATGTTTGCTATGTTTAAAAGTATGTTTCGTTACACATTTATGTCTGGATTATAATTCTATACATTTTTTTGTACATATATGTTTGTATTCTTTTCTGGTTGTGGTATATTTGACTCATTCGAAGATTGTTTGGTGGAGTTTTATTAGCGGTGGGTTACTTGATACCAGCTTGATATTGAATATAGGCTATGTTTTGTGTTTTAAATCTATTTATTACATATGTAAATAATATCTATAGGAGTGGTATGGTTCATTTGTTTGGCAGTTTGCGGGTTAATGTGTTATGATCGGCCTCCTCTGGCACAGATTTATAAACTTGGCTTACCGAACATTACCGCGGGAGGTGCGTAGTGAGTGTCCCTAGAAACAGTGTAGGCTTTAGGCCTGTTAACCCTTAGCTCAAGTTTCTTGGAGGTCCCTTGCCTAGCATATATTTAATTCCCCTCCGATGTGTTTGAAAAGAAGCAGGTGGTTCCTCGCAGATCATGTAACGTAGTAGACATTGACGAGTGAGGGCCATTTGCGCACCTTGAAAATCCCCGTGTCAGCAATAGGGGGAAACTACGTCCCATAACACTGTTTAGCTCAGGGGTATCATATATGGTAAACAATAGATGGGAGGAGCCAACAAAATCCGTTAAAAAACTCAATTGTATATTTACCAATGAGGTCTAGGTATTAGAAGGCCCGCCTCTTTAGCTGGTTCAAAAATGTGAACTATTCCCTGATTGGAGGATCTTCTTCAGTCTCATGATCATGGCCCTCCCACATATTATCCAGGGCAGCCCCGAACGACAGAGGGCAACTGCACACACACTTGCGATCGGCCGCAGCGGTCGGTCACAGAGACCCTCGCCTGCGGGCACAGCGAGCACAGACTCTTGCCTTCGGGCACAGCGATAACACACACTTGCCCTCGGTCACACAAAGCAGACAGACTTGCCTTCGGGCACAGCCATCGGTCGTAGGGTTCCTACTCTACTCTACGCTTGTCCAACACTTAACACTTTTCTTTTTGATATTCACTTTGTTACTCTGTGTTCGTTATGACAATCAATTCTATACCAGTGCTCTGTTGAGTTTACCTGTTGACATGTTACTTTTCTTATTGAAAAATACTATTATTAAACCAATGTTTGATCATTCCAACCTTGATTTACCCGATTATCGCAACCTGGGAACTTCGAAACATAACATTGGTACCAGCGGAGAGGGATTGGAGCAAAACATTTGTCTTGTAAATTAAAATTATCACTTCACACTTCAAAATAAAATGCTTCAGCCTCCGAATACACGCCTTCACTTCATAAGACCCTCGACCCATTGCCTCGCCTCTCGAGTCGCGTGCTACCACAAACAAAAAAGGCAACAACGAGGGAAGGAGGGCAGGAGACCTTCACAGCAGGCGATCAAACAGAGAGGGACGGATAGGCAGCCACCCTACGCTGCCAGCACGGAGCTGTCATCTCCACCCCTTTTACCAGGCAGCACGGCAACCTGGCTATCGCTACTATGGCATCGCACAGGACAACCACATCCGTCACGAGGGCTAACGGCCACGACCATCTGATTGACAAGGACAAATTTAGTCAATCACGTCGGCCAAAAACAAGAGCAGCAGTCAAGAAAATGTGTCGCTGGGAGGGCGCAACCACACAGCATACAGAAACAACAGAAACAAATTTATCCAAAATGTGGTTAACTACAAGCAGTAAGAAGTGAAACAAGAAGCCCATCAGCCCAACAGTGTGATACATCACGATAGGCCGAGCTCCCGTAGGAAGTGAAATTAGAGAGTTAAATGAGTCGCGATATTGTAAAATAAAATAAAAAATTGAAAAAAGTCAGAAAATCAAAATGAATCCTGAAATACATAGAAAAATATATTTATTGTACATAAATGAAAAAATGTCAGAAAATTAGGTTGAAAAACAAAACCATGGAAATATAGATTTAGATAGATAATAAAACAGATAGCGTTCACCGGTGTAGTATATAAGTTTTCTGTTTGTAGTATATAAGCAATATTTGTGTGTCAATTGAACGTAGACAACTGGCGATGGAATTTAGTAGAGGTAAATAATACGATTTCGACGATAATCATATGAATGAACGTTTAAGTGGTGTAAGTCCGTACCGCATCTTTGTGGAATTTCGTAATTGAATCCTAGCAAACGTATAGTTTAACGTTTTAGAAGAAGATTTACTGGATGGTGGGGGTCCTGGTGTAGATGTGGCTTACACTCTTTAGAGTCATTTGGACTTCGTCCAAGTTCAACGTGATTTTGAAAGTTCTTGTGGACGTCGGTCTTAAGTTCCATGGATTTGTTAGAGAGGTTATCTGACAAGCTCCTATTCGTTGTAGTGATTTACTCAAGTCATCAGTGAACAGAAGCCCAGCTTTTTATGACTACACTCCTCAAGACTCATGTCAACTCCAGTCTTGACCACTGTACCTGTGTATAGATTCTTGGTTATATTCAGGATGTGACTTTGCTCGATGTTGTGCAGAGATGATGGACTAAACAGATGCATGGCACGTCCGAGGTATTGTATCGTGTCTGGGTGTTACCTCTAAATTTGTTATATATCAGTGGTAGATTGCTGAGAAGTGACCTGGTAAAGCATAATAGAGTTGGTTGTTACGGCACAGCGGGACTTGGATTTTGTCCTGCTAGAGGCATAACATAAGTTAGGTCTAGGAATTTGTTATAGATTTGAACAGGTATCGTAGTAAAAATAACATTATTCACATTAACTAAGGGTTAAATGTCAGATATTTTTGGTATGGCTTATATATTAGTATATGATCTTAGTCATGAACCAGATCACGTTGGATATTGGAGTAGGATTTACCATCTGGGTGTGGTAAGATACACCGTATATATAATAGTCAATCATTGTCGGTTTGGGTAGAGTAGAGAATCTTATTTAGCTATTTTATAGTTGTCGTTATATGTTTTGACTGGTAATCATAGGAATAAATCTAAATCTGGCATAAATTCGCATGTTTTCATGGAATGTTGGGTTTAAAATACGTTTAATTGGATGTAATGATTCAAAATATCGATACGTTTTACCTCTGGACTCCGGTTCCATGTCGTCTTGGAAAGCTGATCTGTCGGTTTTGTGTTGAGTGTTGGTGTTGAAATTCTCCAATATTTAAATGTACATCTCAATCGTGTTATCCGCTCGCATGTCTTTACCAGATGCTCATTACCGCATGTCTTACTTTTATAAATGTTTGTAAGACGTTTGCAGCTTATACACTTAGAAGTTATTGATTAATTCAGGCTTTGTTATGAGATTGCATTCCAATTCAGAATATCTGTCATATTTTGAGCATTCACAATATCCACTGTAGCATTTTTCACTAATGGTTTGTGATAAGGCCCGTAAACCTAACTCGTCCTAACCTAATCTAACCAAAGATTTTTATTTTCCCCCGTTTTCATACTTATGTTAGGTATTTCTTCATTGATTCAAGCATTATTCTTATCAAACCTATCCACTTGACTCTGTAGTTTTAGCAATGTTTAGCATATTGTGTGCCTACATATATATATATTTTCACTTTGCTTGTTACAAGTCCAGTAATATTGACTAGTTTCAAGTAATGTTAGGTCATCGCTCGTTAATAGACTGTAGAGGTTAAAACGTTTATGTAAGCTTCCCGCATACGTCAGTGATGGTTACGATGTTGAAGCGTTAGCAAGTTTTATGTACGGTTTTTCTGTTAAAATAAGATTATTTCATAGTGTTGGATTTGTTGCTTCTACCATTTCCGTCTATTATATCGAATATTGAATAAATATACTGTAACATTTTTACTACAGACCTGTAATGTAAGGTCCGCAGTCAACAAGATCTAGGATATCAACCATGTCTAAGGTACGTAATTAGCGAATATTATACATACAGGATCGTTAGCGTCACTGCATTGGCACAAGTATTATGGTAACATACAGGCATTTACACACATTTTCCTGCAAGAGGGTTACCATACACTGCCAGATGTATTAATTCCTAGGGAATCTAACCTAACCTAACCTATAGAACAACATCCTTTGCTTATGTTACAAGATATTTAATGTGGATCAGCTTCACGGTATGTTTTGTTAGAAGATTTATTCATGCTTACCTAACCTAACCTATTGTACCCAAGAAATTTACGTATTTCTCAATCGACTTTTCATGCTTATGTATAATTTTTCAGTGTTTCAGGATTAAAGCATGACAAATATCTCCACATGTCTTTACGTTTTTATCAATCTTTTGACTTTTCATGCTTTCATATGATATTTTTTTCAGTGCTTAGGATTAATGCATAACAAATATCTCCACATGTCTCTAAATTTTGATCAATCCTATGCAGTTTGATACTCACTTCCAATTTTGATTTAGTAAATCATCAAAAACCTAAACTAATCTAACATATGTACGGTATTCAGTCATTGATATATACAATGCATAACAAATATCTCCACTTGACTCTACATTTCGATCTATCCTTTGCACTTTTGATACGCACTTCTAATTTTGGTATAGCAAATTTAATCTGTTTTCATTTATAATTTCGTCATTATTTCAATGTTATAGGTTTTTTTCATATGATTCTTGATTTTTGATATGATACAATTCTAAATCAGTTACACATGCTATTCACACCCATCAAAAACGTAACCTAATCTAACCTGACCTTATTTATGGTTTCCAACCTAATTTTATATACGGTTTTCAGACATTGTTTAATACGTATGAAACCCCTCCACGCAGTTTTTATAAAACTTGCACCTACCTATTCATACTTCGTGATTAATCTCGGCTCATATATGTTAGCAGAGAGGATAGATTTTAAATTTTAGATGGTTCGAATGTTACAAGTAATTCATATTTGTTGCCATCATCATACAAACGGACACTCCATCTCATACTTGGTCTACCACATTTATTTCAATATCTCCTGGCACTTCATCCTTCGACAACTTGCACCATTGATTTACCTTTTTCTTTCATACAATTTTCATACTTTTCACGATGACTTCGTTTCAAATTGTCTCCACACAATACTCGTGGATTTTTGTTTATTCAATTTTATTTCTTTCTGACAAAGCTTACAGACCCCACCATCCCATTACTTTCGAACAAACGACGAATCAAGCTATACCCCAATGTTCCACAACAGAATCCCAATATTAGCTGTGTATAATCTGATCGTACTCTGATTTATATCTCACCATTCTGTCACACATATAGAGCATTTACCCGAGCGTTGCAGCCCTTGAAACATATTCTTCTACCAACTTCGACAATTTTTGGTGTTACCTCTGTCTGACACAATGTATGCAATTCATCGCTTAACCTTTGAATATTAGGATATTATAACCCATTGATTTAGGATTTACATACTTTTATCAGTATTTATTAGTATTGATTACAGATCTTGCTGACATCATCAATGACATCTAACTCGTTTTTTTTCGATCACAGCAGGGCTCGTATAGCCATCCATATCCATTATCACGATGTTTCAGTTGCCTCTCAAAATTCATCATACAATCCAGTATATCTTTGTAGCGAATACCGAAAGCTGTTCCGTGCCCTTGATCCACAAATGTAGTTTTTCTTCTTGTTGAACGTTAATTATTCGAATCTTCTCAAATTCAATGTCATTCTGTTTTACATCAATGAGGAATTCTTGCATTCTTTACAGATTTTCTTAGATTCTTATGTAAAATCCGTTTCCCACTACCTCAGCTTCATTACAGTTATGATGATTTTTCCACTCGGATCATATCAATTTCGAGAGTTGCTTTCTTATTTCCCTTGAACATTGTGACATACAACTGTAACCCGTCGACATTAGTTACCCAAAGCTGACTTCCTCTTTCCTTCATCCATATATGAATGTTAGCTCCCACTTTTGTGATTCTTGTTCCCCGCATTTGTAGATAATATATCAGAAGTCAATATATCCTCGAACCTAGCCAAATCATCATCGGAGATTTTTTCCTGCAACACTCGTTGACCAATTTTCGAGATGTGGACATCCATTTTATTTATTTTAAGACGATACGTCCGTCTCCGCTTGTTCTCCACGTAACACTGACTCCATTCTTGGCAAACAGATACCTATTATGAGTTGATGAAATGTTGTATCTCGCAAAACATTTGGCCTGTAATTGCTCGCCGTGGTCATGTATGTATGTACGTATTTACGTGTATAGGGGTGTGTACGTATATGCATGTGTATATACGAGCGTATGTACGTACACATGAGTTGAAAA
>SDVV010036558.1:0-10936 GCA_016164225.1 Gammarus roeselii
CACTGCATTGGCGTACTCGGCCGCAGAGCAGCTCCCTACTGCATTAGCGTATTCCGTCGGCCGCAGAGCAGCTTCCCACTGCATCGGCGTACTCTGCCGCAGGGCAGCTCCCCATTGCAGTGCTTTACTCGGCCGCAAAGGAGCCCCCCACTGCTTTGACGTACTCGGCCGCAGAGCAGCTCCCCACTGCATTGGCGTACTCGGCCGCAGGGCAGCTCCCCACTGCATTGGCGTACTCGGCCGCAAGGCAGCTCCCCACTGCATTGGCGTACTCGGCCGCAGGGCAGCTTCCCACTGCATTGGCGTACTCGGCCGCAGGGCAGCTCCCCACTGCATTGGCGTACTCGGCCGCAGGGCAGCTCCCCACTGCATTGGCGTACCCAGCCGCAGGGCAGCTCCCCACTGCATTGGCGTACTCGGCCGCAGGGCAGCTCCCCACTGCATTGTTGTACTCGGTCGCAGAGCAGCTCCCCACTGCAGTGCTTTACTCGGCGCAGAGGAGCTCCCCACTGCATTGTCGTACTCGGTCGCAGAGCAGCTCCCCACTGCAGTGCTTTACTTGGCGCAGAGGAACTCTCCACTGCAGAGCTTTACTCGGCGCAGAGGAGCTCCCCACTGCATTGTCGTACTCGGTCGCAGAGCAGCTCCCCACTGCGTTGGCGCACTCGGTCGCATGGCAGATCCACACTGTAGTGCTTTACTCGGCGCATAGAAGCTCCCCACTGCTTTGTCGTACTCGGCCGCAGAGCAGCTCCCCACTGCATTGTCGTCCTCGGCCGCAGAGCAGCTCCTCACTGCGTTGGCGCACTCGGCCGCAGAGCAGCTTTCCACTGCATTGCTGTACTCGGCGCAAAGGAGGAGCTCCCCACTGCATTGTCGTCCGCGGCCACAGAGCAGCTCCCCACTGCATTGCTGTACTCGGCGCTGAGGAGGAGCTCCCCACTGCTTTGTCGTACTCGGCGCAGAGCAGCTCTCCTCTACAGTCATCTTCTTTGCGATGACTGTACAGCTGCCATAACAAGGCTTACTCGTGTGCTATTGCTTGGTCATTCGGAAGTGCACAGCGGTCAGAGCATGACTAATTCGTGTGATATCACTAAGTCATTAGAAAGTGTCATGTCTTCTTTGTAATGACTGTACAGCTGCCAGAACAAGACTAACACGTGTGATATCGCTTAGTCAATAGGAAGTGGCCTGTTTTTTTATGAGGGGACAGCTGCCAATTGATTACTAATTAGTTACTCAGTAACAGTGAATTAATTCAATTGATGAGTTTTTGGGCGTTGAGTAACTGCATAGTTCCTTTGATGTGATGGCATCTTTCACACTATTGCAGTATCATCCAACTCCTGAGTAAAATTATATTAGCTATATAGCACTGAGAATTAAATAAACGAGGAGCCCCAAAAATAGAGTGCATTCTTTCTCGGTGCATCGTCCTCCATTGCATTGTAAAGTGGGTAAATATCGTATCCCATAGACCCAACGCCCTTGGGTCTTGACACCAGCTTGTCGGGATCCATAATCCAGGCATAAAATAGCATGCACCTTATTCACCGGCCACAGTTCGTATCGTTAGCCAAGGAGATGAAGATATGCATTTAGCAACGTTGCAATAGCCTAGATCTCATTGCCGAAACGCTCCAGGTCGGTTGCCCACAGACTCATTATTTTTGAGGGTCGCAGAATGGCGCGAGATAAGCTTTGTCAAGCCTGGGTCACAGGTCGGTCGAGAAGAATCTGTTTTTATGTTCAATTAACCGGTCTGTCAGTGCAACTAGTTGGGTTAGTGAGGCGGCTGCAGGTTAGAATGCAGGAAATGGAGTGCTCTATCCGTGTGTCCTGATTTGGATCAGATTGCATTAGACGTTGCTTGCTATTTACACTACATTGGACGAGTTCCATAAATGAGGATACGCATCAACCTTCAGATGCAGTATCTGGCTATCTTCTTTGACAACATTTCTATTGCTAGGGAGTTTGAGCCGCTCTTTCTCTCACCACAAGCCCAAATTTGGACGTAGACAAGGATAATCCTACCTCAAGATTGTGGAAGGGGTGTGAAGGAGGAAGAAAACGACAGTGCCGTCCGTAAAATAGCAAGGAGGAACCAGAAGGGCACTTGGGAAAATCGCTCTGAGAAGTTTGATTGTTATGACCCGAGTTGAGATTACTACAATGACAGGTGATAGGAAGGACGGGAGTTCTACAACATCTCCCTAGTAGACATAATAAGCGCACTTATAATGAATGGATCACTTTAATATCATCAGTGAAGGTCAATAATTCGTATTTGATATCCATGCTTCATGAAAAAATCCCTTTCAGCAACACTATTGGCCGGTGGCTATTCAATGAACGACAGTGACCAGATCCGCGATGAGCCGTCATAATAGGTGCTACTTGAATCAACGGAATTATGACGTCGATTGTCCTTACCTGGGATACCACATCAGGGGCAGCAGCTAGTAAAAAAAAACAGAAGATGACGTAAAGCCACATGGCTGCATTGAAATTTGGTTGGTCAAATGGTGGCTGGCTGAATGTTGAATGGCAGAGTACGAAATGATGCTGCTGGCCTTTAAGTCTGTGTATATGTGCATAATGGTCTTAGGCTTGAATCACAGGTCCTGCTGAATTAGCAAGGAGAATCGGGGTTTTAAGTTATAGGCCATAGTGTTGGAACGCTGCAGCAACAGATGATGAAAGAATTTTAGTTTTTTAGCTTGAATCGCAGGTCCTGCTGAGTTAGCAAGGAGAATCAGGGTGTTGGAACTGCTCTTGTTGCTGTCAAAAGGCAGCTACCTCAGATGCCTATAACTTTCCTTGGTGCTGTCAATAGGCAGCTACCTCAGATATCTATCACTTCTCTTCTGCTGTCAAAAGACAGATACCTCGGATATGTATCACTTCTCTTCATGCTGTCAAAAGGCAGCTACCTCAGATACCTATCACTTCTCTTGATGCTGGCAAAAGGCGGCTATCTCGGATACCAGTCACTTCTGTGGTGCTAGCAAAAGGCCACCTCCACAGATAGTAATCTCTGCTCTTTGTGCTGTCAAAAGACCGCTTCCACAGATACCAATGTATTTGGAAGCCTCTACCAAGTATGCGTTTTGTTTTTCAGACCTGACTTTCAAGAATTGTGTGCAGCCTCTGAAGTCAGGAACAGAACAAGACAAGAAGAAGGCTATAGTGAAAAGAAGAAACGAGTTGTTGAATAAAGAGGCAGTGCCTTACATTAGGTAAGTTACAGCAGGTATCGTTTGCTACTTTCATCTATATTGATGAGTTCATTTACGCTGGTCGTCATAGGGAGCCACCTTTCCACTATTACCTGCAAAAGTTATTGGTTCGACGCGGTCACTAAATTTTCTAAGTAGGGATTAAATAAGTCCAAATGTCAATCTCACATGTCTTGATGTTGTAATCGTGCAAAGAAAAAGAAGCCATTTCGGTCAATCCTGCCTCACTTGCCATGCAGGGTTGTAGACCTTGTGAATCTACAATGTGCAGTTACCCAACCAGACAATGAATACAGAGGGCATGCTACACGAACAACATACAACAGGTAGAAAGATATGCATACACACTACTTCAATGTAAAACAGTTGAATTCCACCACCTCTCGTCTCCTTTCCTACCAGGCCTTCCCTCCTTCCCCTCGCGTCTTATTTGGACTTCCCACACCAGCTGTCTTATTTGGCTCTCCCCTCCCCCAACCTGGCTTGTTGGACCATTGACCCCTAAATCAATTTGGCTTGTTAGACCTTCTCATAAGGCCCTCCCACCTCTTCAAGCTCACCCTCTCCTTTGCCCCGCTAAGCTTCCTGTCCCGCAGGTTGACGATGCCTGGAGACGTTGAGACTCCCTCCCAGCCGCCCCCTGCTCATGCCCGCTCTCAGCGCCGTGGTGAGTGACGTCACCGGCAACTTGTCATGCTCCAGTTAGCGTGCGCCAGACTGGGTGGCAGAATAATCTCAAGCACTGGCATGCAAACACGCGCATAGTTGGTGCACGGAATAAATTACATGCTGTGCACCGCACCTTATCAAGCCCGCCGTCCATCATTCAATGCACAATAAAGTTCAAAATATTGTTTTTTTTTTCAGGATCTCATTAGTCAATTAGCGCTTGATTTAATTATGAGTAGCTATTCGAATGCAATTTCGGTATGTCGGCGTACCTCCTAGTCCAGGTAGATGGAGTTTTCCCAAGTTGAAACTTTTGTGATGTTGTGGTTCTACACTCAAGGTAACAAGTCTATCTTTAGTTCGCAAGGCCCCGAGGTTGAACTATGGGTTAGATTTGGGCAGATAGTCCATATAAACCTTGGACCGCAGTGGCCCGAGGTTGAACTATGGGTTAGATTGGTCAAATAGGCTCGGTAAACCTGGGACCGAAGCGGTCCAAGGTTGAACAATGGGCCAGAATTGAGCCGATATTGTTGATCAACCTTGGACCGCAGTGGCCCGAGGTTGAACTATGGGTTAGATTCGGGCAAATATCCCAGGTAAACTTTTGTTCTTAGCACTCTGTGTGTATTTTGACACCGTGGTTGAGTTTCCTGTTCCGCACCCCTAATTTTCCCCTCACGGGCTGCTGGGCACCCTCAACAACGTGCGAATTATTTATGCTCATGAGCAAGACAAGTTGAGATCACTCAATGCATGTGCACATCACTTCAGCACCTACATTCTCTGCTGCACCCTTGGAACAATTGCACCTGTACTCCCTGCTGAACCCACTTGTAAACAAATGCACCTGTACTCTCTGCTGCACCCACTTGGAACAATGAAAAGATTTACAATTTATTTAGGTATAATGAATGGCATGTTGACAAAATTACCGAAATATCACAATACACAGACGATACATCCCAAATCTTCGTCGGCATGAGTTGTTCTGTAGACAACATTTGCAATTTAGATTAAGGTAATAGTAACATATCATTAAGGTTGGGACGTAAGTTTACCTCTACATCCTACCAACCAATGGACATTATTGAAGGACGTTCTCTATTCTCCATTTTTAATGTCAAGACAGAAAAACGTTACATTAGACAATTGATTTCAAGAGAATCAAGCCAAGTAAGCATGGTCACCAACTTTTACTTTATTATGAAACTTTACTGTTTCGACTGATATCTAATAAAAACTTGAGAGTAGAAATTATCTGACCTGAGGTTGTCTATTATGTTACTCATACATTGTTTGGCACACGATGACACCAATTTTGAAACTAATTGCAGAGTTAGCATGACATGTTATGTATGCACACACAAAAAAAAACTTTCAATGAGTCACAATAAATGGGTATATATATTTAATGGACGGATTTCTACTTGAACAAGATAAGTGGAAATTTGAGCATACGAAACGGAAAAAAAATGAATGTAGCTATAAGATGAAACTTGCTGAATCACAAATAGTTGACACGGTGAATTGCAAAGCAGAAGTAGATTACAATTTCAGGATTTCTGCACATACAAGTTGAAACAGGTATAATTTAGCTTATGTTTGAAGGTAGCTACATTTCTACCCGTCCTTATATCTATGGCAATCGAATTCCAAGTTTTAGCTTATCTGTATTTTGAATATAATCGAGACTATGTTGACAAGTTACGGGGAATTTGCAAATCCACATTGTTACAAAGACCATACCTAGATAGAATTATTTATAATGAACAAAGCGTTATCAATGTAAGTTAGATGATTCGATGCGTTGTAGACAAAAACCGCAGCAGTAAAGTTAATGAAGTGACACAGTGGGAAAATATTCCATTGACTAAAAAGAAGCAATGTGTGGTCACGTTTGCTAGCATAGGATAGTGCTCTGATGGATTGGGGTGGATGGATGATTTTTCATTTCATAGATCATTAACACTTTATTTTTGTATTTTATTATATTTTATTTCGTGGGCTCTCATTTATCTGTGCCCTTTTTTCAATGCGATCAATTTTGGATCAGTTATATAATTATGTAACGTTAGACGCCCGCAGGGGCCCTAGGTGAACTGTGTGGTGTGTTAGTTAGTCTAGTCTAGTCCAACCTACGGTGGGAGAATTTGCGCTCTTCCGGGCGCCTTATAAATGTGCAAGCACAGCTAGGCGTTTTGATGGCCTAATGATGAAATAATGTTGATGTTGATCTTATAGAGTGAAAATCTTGAATGGCACCGTGCGTGGAGGGGACGAGGCGAGTCGAGGTAGTTTGAGGCGAGTGGAGACGAGTCGACTGGCGAGGCGACGAGTCGAGACGAACTGAGGCTGGTTGAGACTAGGTGACCCGGGAATGGGGGGTACTCGTGGGACCCGCGGGACCCGGGGTTTCGGGAACCCGGTGGACTCGGAAGGCCAGGATGATTTGGGGAGACCCACTGGACCCTTCCGGGGTACTTTAGGGCACCCTTGAGACCCTTTGGGACCCCCTCTGAGAAACTTTGGGACCTGTTTGAGGCTCTTCTGAACCCTGGGACCCTTGCTTTTTCCTCCACACGCTGTAAAACCCATACACAGAAAAATGTATGTATGTGAAATGCTGAGTAGAACAATTAACCATTACAGTCCGCGGATTACTGGCGCAGAGGGCAAGGTTCGCATCGAGGCTGGTCGAGGCGCGTCGAAATCAGTCTAAACATGTTAAGGCGAGTTGAGTTGGTCGCAACGAGCCGAGATTGGCTGAAATGATACTAGACAAGCCGAGAAGAGCTGAGACAAGGGGACCCGGGGGATTTGGGTTACCCTCCGGGATTCGTCGGGCTCTTTTGGGACCCGAGACACCTCTGCCACCTCACTCCCACCCTAAAATGCTTGAGTGAAAAATTTTGTTATTACAGTCCACATGATCACTACCGCAGAGGGGGAGAGCCGCGTCGAGGCTGGTCGAGATCAGTCGAAACATGTTGAGGCGAGTCGAGTTAGTCGCGACGAGCCGAGGCTGGCCGAAATGATTCGAGACAAGCCGAGATGAGCTGAGACGAGGGGTCTCGAAGGACCCGGGAAGCTCGGGAAGACCCGGGGACTTGGGTTACCCTCCGTGATTCGTCGGGCTCTATTGAGACCCAAGGGACCTCTGCCCCCCACCCTATCCCCTTAAACAAGGAGTGCGAAATCAATAATCCGAGCAGTTTTTCTGCCCGTGATGAACCTGCCCCTACTGTCTTCACGATCCACAATTTTGTCATGTATAATATATAATGCTGGTGAATTTGTGCAGGAGTTTCTGGTTGTGATTTTGTGAATAGGTGTTTTTTCTTCAGTCTGTGCTCGCTCGCGCGTGCACGGACCATATGTAGTTTCTGGGGTTGACCTGGACTGCTTATAGTCATAAACCCTGTGACGCATTGTGGTTGGAGTTGATCTAATCCGTGAAGCCATAGACCTTGTACTATTTCCCTCAATACTAACTGTGCGCACTGGCGCCCGTGCATAATACTCTTGGAGTTCTGAGTGGTTGGAGGCGGGGATTCGTTTCGTCTGAGTCTGACATGAATAAATAAAGTGTACTATATCCGACCTACTAGGTCGTGTTGCGTTGCTGTCGGAGCTGACTTTGTCCGTGTAGCCGTAAACGTTGTACTAGTCTCGACGATGCTACCTGTACGCACTAGCGTGCGTACATATCACTCTTGAAGTTCTAAATGATTGGAAGCGGAGGTCCGTTTCGTCTAAGCGTTTTTCTTATGCACACCAGCGTGCATCTAGCATTACTAAATGTTTTAAAAATTTCCTAACTTTAAAAGCGTTGTTTTTTTCTCGCACACTCAGGCGTGCGAGCCTACTGGAATCCATGATCATCGTGCTCTACGGGGGAGCCTATTATGACTCACGTTGAGGCTCTGGTGGAACTGAGAATCGAATCAAATCTGATGATACGCTTTTGAATAAGAATACGGGGTCATAGGTTTGTTTTGTACCTGGTAGAAGCATACACATTTACACAATTTATCAGAAAGAGATCAATAGGGCTATGGTACACAAGACTTTTAGCAGGAGTTGTGAGACCATTTCAAATTTTGTAAAGGATGCCACAATTTGGGTAATTTCCTAGCAACAAATGAAACGTGATTTTTCCAGTCGAGTCTCTAATTTACTATTACACCAAGGAACTTTGTTTTTGCTAGATATGCAACTGATTGACCTTCGAATTCAAATTGTGTGTTAAGAATGGTTAATGTTTGGGAAAATATCATGACCTGCGTCTTGTCAACATTTAGTGTCAGCTTATTGGATTTGAACCAGTTTGAGATGTGTACAAATTGATCATTCATATTAGCTAATAATTGTATCGGTGAGATTTTTACCAGACTACTCTGTACTATCATCTGTTCAAGTTCAAAAGATGACCTGTCGCTAGTGTTTACAGTGTCATTAATATAGATAAGGAAGAGCAAAGGCCCAAGGATCAGCCCTTGCGGTACTCCTTTGTCTAGCGTACTGACATGATGATTGTTTATTCCCTCTCACTATGTGTTTTCTATTGAAAATTATTTACTCTACTCACAAGGTGTTTTCTCTATTGAGAAGTCAACTGATTATCCAGCTCTTATCAATGGAACTAACTCCGGACTGCTGTAATTTCGCCACCAAAATCTCTTGATTTACGCAATTGAAAGCTTTGCTAAGGTCCATATAAGTTGCAACAGACCATTTCCATCGCTTCGTTTACGTTCGTTGTGTTAAGGCTGGTGACTCTGTTGTATTAGTAATCGTTATCACTCTAGTCAACCTATGTGTAGGAGAGCATTATGCGTCCCATCGTGATCTACAGAGGGGCGAGCACAACTTAGGTTAGTAGCTACCTTGTGCTCATTCATCTAACCTTGTTCAACGTCCCGTCCCCTTTAGTGTATCCATTTTTGCTGTTGTCACGCGTTAGGTTCCTTGGGTTGGTTGCAGATCTCATATAGCTAATCCTGTAGGGAAATAAGTCGGTTTTGAAATTTTAATTGCATTTCAAATTCAGTAAACTAAAGTTAAAGGGTGCTGTATTTCAATCACGGACCGTGATCCTCATCAGGATCAACGAAAAGAATTATAACCCCACAATCTTGAAAGATAATAAGGTAAATTTAAATTTTACTGTTTCACTAAGAATTCATACAACAGTAAAACAAACTAGGCACTAGTTCCAAAGCAATCGACAAGAAATTTCACGCGCGTGAGTCCATCTGTAACGGTACATGGCCATCACCACTTCAGTGCTGACCCGTCACAGATGAAAAATTATTTTTTAGAACCTTTGGAGAGTCTCCTACTTTGCCCTTGCAAACCAAAGTTCCCACTGGTGAGAGAGCTGCCAACACTGAGTCAATAGAGGAAATACTCTCTCAAAAATCATTAAATCAAAATGAATTGAAAAAGTGTCACCTATTAAGTTTACAAGGCCTCCATAACACCAGCCAATATGGCGCAATAAAGTTGATCGGAGATATTCTATCTGATAGGGATTTACTTCTCATTGGCTTGACTGAGACACACCAAAATGAAACTGTTATATCAACTGAAAATTACACTTTCAGAAGTGATCGCACAAATAGGAAATTGGTGGTGCTGGAGTCTACATGAAAGAGTGTATTGGAAGCTGCGAACAGTTGAAGTTTTCCAATGATTACTGCGAGTGTCTTGCTGTTAGAGTTGGAAAGCTGAAAACCATAATAATTATAGTGTATAGACCACCAAACTTCGAGTTCTTACATCTTGAAGATGTGTTCAGAATCTTACAGGCATACAAGTCGAACATTGATCAGACTGAATTTGAAATCTTCCTCTGTGGTTATTTCAATTTTCCATTCATCAAATGGTTAAATAATGATCAAGCGGCGGCACCTGGTAGCTATATCATTGGCAGAGGCAACACCGAAGCTGAAACACTGTTAAAATTAGTAGAAATTTTCTTACCCAAATTATTGAAAAGCCAACACGAAATAATATCTTGGATCTAGGTTTTTTCAACTCAGTTGAGTATATAAAAAACATTAAAATAACTAAAACTGCACTATCAGATCATGATGTGATTGAAATAAGTCTAGACGCTGACCTACTGAGAAGGAGCACAGTAAATACCATTTTCTCCAGGAACATGACTTTCTGGCAACTGAACTTCTTGAGTGCAGATATACAGATACTGACACTAGGCAGCATAACCCGAGAGGGGAGTGGCCGACGGCAAGGCGCACCTCACACCCTCATTCTCTCACACTCACATAACTTAGCCCTTTTTTTTGCTATAGGGTCCGGCCGGTAACACCGCAACACACACTCTGGGCCATGAGTGCGGTCCGAGGATCCGTCGTCAGCAGCAGGGCCCGTCAGTTTTCACTGGTTTACCCCCGCCGCGACGTAATGGCCGGCCCCCCCCCCCACCCGCGACCATCCCGACAGCGGGGTGCCAAGGGCGGGAAAGCATAACAGAGCAGCGTCAAAATCAACCATTCTCCACTCACGCCTGTTCATTGCACGCTCTCTCGCCACCTCCACATTCATGTCTCTCCATCCCAACGCCTGCTTCACACCATACATCCACTCAAACTTCGATCTACCTCTAGACCAATCTCCCTTCATCCATCCTCTCCATGTGCGCGAACCATCTCGGAACACGCGAATTCACTCTGTCCTCCAACTTCTTCACCATCCTTGTTCTGTTTCGAACCACGTCGTTGGTGATCCGGTCTTTCAGCGTTACTCCAGACATGCTCCTCAAACATTTAATCTCGAATACATTCAACCTTCTTCTCTCTTCTGCTCTCACCCCCCAAGCCTCAGCTCCGTGGAGCACAGTTGGGACAACAACACCCTCATACAGCCCTCTCTTTGCTTCCATTCCCAACGTTCTACAGCTCATTACACTCTTTAGTGCACCCAACACTTTACATCCCTCCTTCACTCGCGCCTTCACTTCAGTTTTCTCTAGTTCAGTTATCTCCACATGGGAG
>SDVV010036559.1:0-10936 GCA_016164225.1 Gammarus roeselii
TACACCTTATTCCACAGGTCACCATTACCGTTCTAAGGGTCCCTCTTACCATACACCTTATTCCACGGGTCACCATTACCATTCTTAGGGTCCCTATTACCATACACCTTATTCCACGGGTCACCATTACCATACACACCATAAACCATATTCCCAATTATCGGTCATCAAAATTCCACCCCTACGTCCTCCCCGCAGGCGCTTAGGTAACGGCAGTGCTCGTTCAATTGCAATAATATCCGCCATATCCATAGCCGACCACCAACAATGTCCGGTCGCCTTGTAAGGGCCGCTTGAGGAGACCTTGCGCCCGCCGCCCCCGGCAAATAAACCTTGGACGGAACCTGGGAAAGCGAGAGTGATAACTACGCCAACAGAAGGGCCGGTTGGGGTCTGGTTTCGGGTCTGCTTGAGGGTCGGTTGGAGGCTCGATTGGGGTCTGGTGAGGGGTCTGGCTGGGCGTCTAGTTATGGGTCTGGCTGGTGGTCTGATGACGAGTCTGTCTTCGATCTGGTTGGAGTCTTGATGAGGGTCTGTTTGGGGATTTGGTTAGGATTCTTGTTGATTGTCTCGTAAGATGTGTGCAGGAGAATCTGTTTGCGGTTTTATTAGCAGTCTAATTAGCGGTTAGGTTGGGAGTCTGGTTAGGGATCTGGTTAGGTGGAAGATTTGTTTGTAGTCTGATTGAAGGGTTCTGTAAAGGTTCTGTTCGGGATATTTCAACACCGAATTCATTATATAAACATATACTGACTTAGTTATAGGCAACATTTTTCCTCACAATGTTTAGCAAACACTAATACGCTTAGTTTTGCATCCAGGATCGTAAATACTTACTTCGTCGCATTGAACACAAATTGTAGGTCATGGGAGCAAACCTCTAAAAGTTCCGTTATCATTTCGACAGAGCGTGTAAAACAAATGAATGATGTGTTTTATGCGGTCCATAGCCATCACCATTCAAGTTTACAAATATAAGAGGGGCTTTAGGGAATACTGTTCAAGATGTCCAATTTAAAAACCATGTCTTCTAATATGTTTTGAAAGTCACATTCAACTATTAATCTCCGGGCATCTCATTATTTTTTATAATCACATATAAATATGTCGTCTTTAACAGTTTCCGGCTGTAATTTGCAGAACTTTGATTGTCATTTATACTCGAAATGTTTAATAAATTATTATTAACCGCACTGTTTAAATTGATTTGCCAAAGTTCGGTCCGGCAGGCGACTGTTGGTTATTCCCACTTGCTTGACAAAAAGTATGTTCATCTGGCTAACATGTTTACGAAGCTGGATTGCCCATGAACAATCTCGTAATACACGTTGTTGCTCAACATAAATATGTCAACATATTGATTAGTCAGCTTGCCTAACAAGCAATCGTCCAGGAATATAGTGACCATTCAGATTAGTCGTTCGCGCAACTTGACTACTCGATATTAGGTCAGCTACAGACAGTCTTACTCAGATTGTTCCAGGATACCCAAAGACACTACTGAAGACACGTATAAGTAACACCTCGTTCTCAGTTATGACACTCAGCAACTTTTTATTTTGGAAACTACACTTTCTAATCTAACCGTATCGCTAAAAATCATCTCCCTACGTTATTGATTTATAAATACTGTACTCCCTAACTTCCTTTCTATTTTGCAGTCCTCTCATGTTACACATGTTACCCTGAACAGGTCGAAAGGGTCGTTACAGAAGTTGCCAGGTGGCCATGGAAAGTTGTCATCCGAATTACACAGGCTCGTCTGTTGGATAAGAAGGAGTCGGTACCTAAATCCATAAGTGAGGGCAGGATTTCCTTTTGTAATCCACAAACCATAGAGGTGGACAACTCTGGAATCGCCCAGCTGACAAATTAATATGTTCATTTTTAAGTTTTTTGGTTATGCAAGTTTTGTTACACTGATCATAATTCAATTCTAGTTCACAATAAGAAAGATCAAAAAGTTCTTTTATTAAAAATTTGTCTTAATTTCTGACGATTGTATACGTTTTCCGACTTCGATCTTATTCAACATCATTTATTTCGTCGGGCACAACACTTGTTGAGTATATGCGTGTGGAATCTTCTTTGTTAGTGCACTTTCATTTACCTATCACTCATTCCCCATGCCAATATTCATTGATCATTCAAAAGTAAAGGACAAATCTTTGTAGCTGAACTTCTTTCCTATGAACAGTAGGAATAAAACTCATAGACCTTCTAGAGCACATTGCTGTGACGATTAGCACTTATTGGAGCACTTAAGGACTGAAGACAGAAGGGCAGCAGCTCGTACAGCAAGCTAATGCTTTAGTAATAACTTGTTGCGGCCCTGAAGTTGGTAAGACAGACATTTCCTAACGTCGTGTCGTTTGTTTGCTGACTCGCTTACTGTGGAGTAGTTTTCTGAACAGTCTGACGATTTTTAAGTAGACCGTGTATCATGATCTCACAACAAGGAAAAAAAAATATTTCATGACTGTGTTGAAAGGTAATACTCTTATTCTTATCACTTCTATCTTCATCTCGAATTACAGGCAATTGTTCTCACGTTCACACACACTAAAATGCCATTTTACTTCACATCTAAAGTGACTGACGAGCTGTCATGCACAGGATAAGCCACGACATGAAGCTCATAAGTCTTTGAAATGTGCTACTATCCAAAATCGCTAAGTTTCACTGCACCTTATGACAGAGTTTTCAGACTCGAGGAAAAATAGACACCTGAAACATAACACACCATTGGGGATAAAAAACAGCTGGATGTCGACTAAAAGATTACCTAACGGAATTTCTACCAGTACATCTATGGAGTTAACCTACTTTTATTTTCGGTCGTTCAAAGAATCGTTCATAATGAAATGTGCTCGGAAACATTGAGGCTGTTTTAAATATGGTTGTGATGGTTAAAAGGGTTTCCAGACCCGTAGAAGTGCATTCAAAATGACGTCACACGCAAAACAACAACAGTTATGGGAGGAGAGAACTTCTCCGTTTACTTGGTCCAGCGAAAGAACGTACACCAGCACCCAGTGAGTGAGCTGGCCTCATCACGACCGCACGTACCATTGTTTTTAAAGACCGCCTACTGCCAGCATTCGAACAGTCATTGCTCGTTAGTGTCTTCACTCCAAAGGTTATTGACAAGTTTTGACTAGTTTTATGTTGGATGAATGAAATGGATCATGTCTTCTCCAGGCAGCGCTTTACCTTTTTGGTAACAACATGAAAATTAAAATTAAAATTTTAAATGTAAAAAATATGAAAACTTTCAGTGAAATAAAAACAGATTCGAGCTTATCTTTCGAAGCCTATTCCTGATACTGACACAAGTTTTAAGTTACTTCTCTACATCAAATCCTCCAAAATATAAACGAATTATGTTTTTTTTTCATTACCATGCAATGATCCCCCTCGCAACTATTACAAACGAGATTGAAATATACATCACTGGTGTCTGATTAAACTGCTACAACTTGAACAACATACCTGTCATTTCAAGTGCCGAACCTTCTCAGACGCTTTAACAGAAAAAATCTGCACTCAGGAACTGCATTGTTCACCCATGACATAATATAAAAAATCTTGTCACCGCCAAAATAGTTTTACAATTAGCACGAAATTATTCTTCCTATGGCAAAAATAATCCTGCTGACACGGCTCATGTGTGTGTGGTAAGCTGTAAGCAAGTACCGACGCTATTGTGATTAACTTAAACTGTATTTGAAAAACACGTACCTTTCAGTTAATAGATTCACTAATTGGCAAACAAATGATGTGACATTTAGCTGTGCCCAGATGGAGTACTTCAAGAGTTCGCATGAGGCGCCGCAATGGAGCAAAACATGTGTTCGCTAGGAGGCGCCGCAATGGAGTAAAACATGTGTTCGCAAGAAGGCGCCGCAACGGAGCAAAACATGTGTTCGCTAGGAGACGCCGCAATGGAGTAAAACATGTGTTCGCAAGTAGGCGCCGCAACGGAGCAAAACATGTGTTCGCTAGGAGGCGCCGCAATGGAGTAAAACATGTGTTCGCAAGTAGGCGCCGCAACGGAGCAAAACATATGTTCGCTAGAAGGCGCCGCAATGGAGTAGGACATGAGTTCGCTAGGAGGCGCCGCAATGGAGCAAAACATGTGTTTGCTAGGAGGTGTCATCAATGGAGTAAGACATGTTCGCTAGGAGGCGCCACCAATAGAATAATACATGTTCGCTAGGAGGCACCGCAACGGAGTAAGACATGTTCGCTAGGAGGCGCCGCAATGGAGCAAAACATGTGTTCGCTAGGAGACGCTGCAATGGAGTAGGATATGAGTTCGTTAGGAGGCGCCGCAATGGAGCAAAACATGTGTTTGCTAGGAGGTGTCATCAATGGAGTAAGACATGTTCGCTAGGAGGCGCCACCAATAGAATAAGACATGTTCGCTAGGAGGCACCGCAACGGAGTAAGACATGTTCGCTAGGAGGCGCCGCAACGGAGTATGACATGTTCGCTAGGAGGCGCCGCAACGGAGTAAGACATGTTCGCTAGGAGGCACCGCAACGGAGTAAGACATGTTCGCTAGGAGGCGCCGCAACGGAGTAAGACATGCTCGCTAATAACGCCGGAAGAGTCGTCGTCATATTGATACTCGAATTACTATTCAAAGCTCCTCAGCAATCCAAATAATAATATGTTGACCGACATCTTTAAACTTTTTGGGCTTGTTCAGGTAGATTAACGCACACATCAGATCACACTGCTGAGGCAAAGCCTGACCTCTTCCTCTTAATTTGATGGAAATAGATATCAGGCGTCGACATGAAGTTTCTTTCAATAGTAAACGAAATTAAACCAGGAAATAAAACAGTGTCATAACAGGAGTCGTTCATTAACGTAATTAAGAAGCAGCAGCGCAAGCATCGTAATGACCTCTGCCTCACGCTACGGGGCACAACAGATACGGCGGTGTATGTAGGACGCTTGCTCTGGAGAAGTTCAGAGGAGGTAATCAAGGAAAGTTATATTAATGGGGAAACTTAGCCAATGTACGACGGAGACACGCACCCTGTAAAGCACGACAAGATTCAAGGGACGACTGTCGTGCTAATCAGGAGCCTAAATCAGAGTTTTGTCTCTCGTGTGGAGCACTCTCGTCAGCCTCGAGGATATGATCACTTGCCACGTCAATTGAGGCTCATTCTACATCAGTGAATCCGTCAATTGAAAAACTGATCTGACAGGGAAATAATACAGGCTAACCTGGTAAGTATACTAATAAGAGAGTCGTATCCTGGATGTCATGCGATAAAAGAAGGATACTGCAAAGAAAGTTTTACCTTAGTAGGAGCCCTATCAAATGAGGAATACAATTGAAAGGCTGAAAATAATAGTTGCATAACCATATCAGCTGTTCAATGTTCTTTCTACGAGAACCCGAATGCAGGTATGCAACTCTGCCTCTCAGCCGTTTAATTGTGGACCTTATCCTGGCAGGAATGCTATAAAGGTAGGGTAGAATTATACAGTGCATATGAGATTGGCATGTATACAAGGCAGTAACACTAATTAGGACGTTATCGTCACAATCTCTTGTGTTTTTGTGTAATTGTTCTTCCAATATTCTTCGTCTCGTCTAATTGTAATTCTATATATGCAAGCCCAGTCCTGATTCACCAGCCCATGTCCATTTGTTTCTTACCTAAAAACCTTAACTCATCAGAGTGTCCACAGCATGTTTTGTGAATTATGTTTAGAAGCAAGAAGAATGAACTGGCCGGACAATTGAGACGGGCTGAAAGGTACCCATTTTGTACTTTAATTTCACTAATTCATAAAGTGCATCCGATAATTCATCTTTTATCCAATGTTGCTTGCACGCTGGCGCTGCTCGTTTTACTTCAGCAACGAGCCAGCTGCCCCCAAAAGAGGTGCAGTAATAATACTTGTTTTGCTCCTTTCACGAACAATCCTTCTTCCATTCTTAAATTCGACTGGAATTTTCTAACTTCGTGAACTTTTTAAATCATAGAGTATAACTTAAATTGAGTGTGTCTGTATTTTTTGGTCTTCATAATCCAGTTTTCAACCCCGCATAACACCTATTTGGTCCTTTGCGAAAGTAAAAGCTACAACCATTTGTGACCCATGCTGGACTATTTACTATCGTACATGCAGTTATGGATGTCTCAGCTCATCTTTGAATGACGATCGTTTCGTTCTGTTTCGTTCAGGGCTCGTATGAGTTTTAGATTGATAATTAGCTGAAGTGTATATCAATGAGCTGTCTACTGCTTTATTTTAGATTTGAAGTGCACATACAATATTTAGTAAACAATATGCTCACGAAACACCCATCGCATAATGACTCCTTTTGTTGTTATACTCTCGTTCCAGGCATCATTCTCTTGGAATGCGCTTGCAAGATTAATCAGTATTGTGTATTTTTTTCAAGTATCCTTCATCTCATCGAATCATAATTCCACATTTGCAAACCTAGCCCCTGCTTATGCAATATGTTATGTCGTCCTGATTTACCAACCCCGTACCCATCGTTCTTTGCTTATTAGGTTCAGCTCATAGGGGCATCCACATACTATTTGATGAAGTATACTTTGCAGCATGAAGAATGAACCGGCCCGCCACTTTAGAAACGGGCTAAAACCTGTTCATCTTTTACGTTTGTTTCTCTAATTCAAATAGTGCATCTGCAAATCTAGTTATTATTCAAGCAAGCATTATTTTTCCACCCCATGCATTCGTGATCTCCCAACCCCATGCATTCGTGATCTCCCAACCCCATGCATTCGTGATCTCCCAACCCCATGTATTTGTGATTTCCCAACCCCATGCATTCGTGATTTCCCAACCCCATGCATTCCTGATCTCCCAACCCCATGCATTCGTGATCTCCCATCCCCATGTATTTGTGATTTCCCAACCCCATGTATTAGTGTTTGCTACCACAAAATAAACGTTGCCTAGAAAATAATTGATGATAAGATTGAAAATTACGTTATGAAGGCCCACTGGAGATGAGCTGTGGTGAATTCAATATAAAACTTTGCTTCGCTAATTCCAAACTTGTAGTTGATAATGAAGTTCAAGTTCTATATATAACAATTAAAAATCAATTGCTGGACGATGGAAATAGATGATTCAAATATAACAATTATAATAATAGTAATAATCGTCATCCAACATCGATCTCAGTCACCTATTCCTTATGCCTTGCGAAATGCTTCTGCTTATTGGGGAGAGATTCTTGCAAATAATGCTTCGCTTACATAAGTTCTGTTTGCATGACGCTTCATTTATTTCCCTTTCATGATAAGGTCCATCATTGCATCTCCCTGGATTAAAATTAACATTTAGAGAACCTTATTAATCATTCATCGTGTTATGAAGTGAAGTGAGGAGGTTCAAATTGACAGTTATGAATATTGATCATGTATGTGAATGCCAGCTTTCGTGCCGTGAGATCGCATTATCTTAGGTGGTATGTACCATCACGCTCAATGATGTGATGGTGTCTGAGTTGGTGTGTAACTTTCAATCATGTTGAAATAGTGGCAACTCACCCAATCAGAGGGTGGCTCGAAGTTCATAGGGTTTCTGTGCCATCACGCTCAATGATGTGATGGTGTCTGAGTTGGTGTGTAGCTTTCAATCATGTTGAAATAGTGGCAACTCACCCAATCAGAGGGTGGCTCGAAGTTCATAGGGTTTCTGTGCCATCACGCTCAATGATGTGATGGTGTCTGAGTTGGTGTGTAGCTTTCAATCATGTTGAAATAGTGGCAACTCACCCAATCAGAGGGTGGCTCGAAGTTCATAGGGTTTCTGTGCCATCACGCTCAATGATGTGATGGTGTCTGAGTTGGTGTGTAGCTTTCAATCATGTTGAAATAGTGGCAACTCACCCAATCAGAGGGTGGCTCGAAGTTCATAGGGTTTCTGTGCCATCACGCTCAATGATGTGATGGTGTCTGAGTTGGTGTGTAGCTTTCAATCATGTTGAAATAGTGGCAACTCACCCAATCAGAGGGTGGCTCGAAGTTCATAGGGTTTCTGTGCCATCACGCTCAATGATGTGATGGTGTCTGAGTTGGTGTGTAGCTTTCAATCATGTTGAAATAGTGGCAACTCACCCAATCAGAGGGTGGCTCGAAGTTCATAGGGTTTCTGTCAACATGAAGATGCTTGTGATAATAAATTGAACCATCAACTGTTCACAAAAAACTGATATGCCAGTGTGGATGTTCGCAATAGTTTACTTACTATTGTAAGTGATTGTACATCTTTGAATACATCAGTTTCATTGCAAGGATAACGAGATTTGAACGCGACGAATTACCTGCATTTCGTAATTGGTCGCGTTCAAATCTCGTTATCCTTGCAATTCATGTGTTCGATCTAAGAATTGAAAGCCCATCGCCTGACGATGCAAGTGAATGATCTGATAATAATGATAATGAAAGTACATTGCACGTACATATGCATTACGATGTTCAGCTGGACTTCGACACTCTTCAGACTCGGTGTGTTCACTTATTGCTGACTGGCTGCACTGATGACCGTCCTGGTAAATGGTAATGCAGGCGACATACATATGCATAATGGGATGATGAATGGACGGACGTTCCACACTAACAAGTGTTTCCGTCAAGGTTACGGACCGCAGCCGCTAGACCTGGACATGTTGCTCTCTTAAGACAGCCGCCTAAGCTACACTGTCCAATTTCAGTGAGGGTCAGATGGACAAATGATTCAGACAACTCATCAAGCTCCAGTATCGTGCCAATATGAGGCCCTCTAGCTCGTCTTGCGTGTCCACAAAGCGTGTCGTGCTACTCCGTCACAGAACACAGGAACCACTCCTGTAAACGAGTAAAGCGCGCGTTATACGCAGGCACCGAGACCAGGAATCTGGGAATTCTGTAACCATGATCATGCGTCCGCAGGTCAGTTAAGACCACTCCGCAGGTCAGTTAAGACCACTCTGCTGTACACAAACATCAAAACTTTTGCACCGACTTTTGCACCGAATTGGGTATTCATTCATTGATTATATGCTCGTTCATAATAAACACAGAGCAACGCAGGCTGGGTCACGTTCATCGCAATAGTCCCACTAAATCTGTCATTGAAAGCTTTATCGGCGAATGTTCTCGAGTGCCGTTACGTTCTCTTTCAAGCTACGATTGCTGCATTTATAGTCATCAACAGTCTGCATTTGTAGTCGTCAACAGTCTGCATTTGTAGTCGTCAACGTTCTCTTTCAAGCTACGACCGTGCTGCATTTGTAGTCGTCAACAGTCTCAGTTTAGTGAATGACACGGCCGTGCTGCATTTGTAGGTGTCAACAGTCTCAGTTTAGTGAATGACACGACCGTGCTGCATTTGTAGTTGTCAACAGTCTCAGTTTAGTGAATGACACGGCCGTGCTGCATTTGTAGTTGTCAACAGTCTCAGTTTAGTGAATGACATGACCGTGCTGCATTTGTAGTTGTCAACAGTCTCAGTTTAGAGAATGACACGGCTGTGCTGCATTTGTAGTTGTCAACAGTCTTAGTTTAGTGAATGACACGACCGCGCTGCATTTGTAGTTGTCAACAGTCTCAGTTTAGTGAATGACACGACCGCGCTGCATTTGTAGTTGTCAACAGTCTCAGTTTAGTAAATGACACGACCGCGCTGCATTTGTAGTTGTCAACAGTCTCAGTTTATTGAATGACATGACCGTGCTGCATTTGTAGTTGTCAACAGTCTCGGTTTAGTGAATGACACGACCGCGCTGCATTTGTAGTTGTCAACAGTCTCAGTTTAGTGAATGACACGACCGCGCTGCATTTGTAGTTGTCAACAGTCTCAGTTTAATGAATGGCACGACCGCGCTGCATTTGTAGTTGTCAACAGTCTCAGTTTAGTGAATGTCACGACCGTGCTGCATTTGTAGTTGTCAACAGTCTCAGTTTAGTGAATGCCACGACCGCGCTGCATTTGTAGTTGTCAACAGTCTCAGTTTAGTGAATGACATGACCGCGCTGCATTTGTAGTTGTCAACAGTCTCAGAAACATGTGGGCAATCCTACTATAGCAGAGTTGATGGAGACTTCAATCCAAGATAAAAACTAAAACATGTGGGCAATCCTACAATAGCAGAGTTTTTGGAGACCAATCCAAGATAATAGCTGAAACATGTGGGCAATCCTACTATAGCAGAGCTTATGGAGACTTCAATCCAAGATAATAGCTGAAACATGTGGGCAATCCTACTATAGCAGAGTTTATGGAGACTTCAATCCAAGATAATAGCTGAACATGTGGGCAATCCTGTTTTCTCCGTCAGTGGCTCAACTGTGGAAAAAACAATAGACATCCACTAAATACGAACCTAAACATGAGGAATGTATCAAGTTGGGAGATACCGTACATATAAAAACATCATGGTTCAAGGCAAAAGATCTAGAGTATAACAGGAGGATACAAGCAGCCAGGATGTCATAACACTACAAACCGCTATCAGCTAACAGGAATCAATGGTAATGGTTTGCTCTGAGTGAAATGTCTCCAGTAGTTGCGTCTTCTGAACAGCAGTCATCTCTGGTAGCGCAGGATTTGAAAGTTAATTTAGATTAATTCCGTGTATTGTATGATCTGTTTCCGTATCGTGATCCAATGTTACACTACTCCCCTTGTCACGCCTGTGATCCAATGTTACACTACTCCCCTTGTCACGCCTGTGATCCAATGTTACACTACTCCCCTTGTCACGCCTGTGATCCAATGTTACACTACTCCCCTTGTCACGCCTGTGATCCAATGTTACACTACTCCCCTTGTCACGCCTGTGATCCAATGTTACACTACTCCCCTTGTCGCGCCTGTGATCCAATGTTACACTACTCCCCTTGTCACGCCTGTGATCCAATGTTACACTACTCCCCTTGTC
>SDVV010036560.1:0-10936 GCA_016164225.1 Gammarus roeselii
ATTTTTTGTAACGTTTTTTTTAATTTAGGAAATGCTCTGCATGAATATTGTAATGAGAGACAAATGGTCTTGGAAGCCACTTTATTGTAAACGTCTGAGAGACTAAGCTAAAGAAATGAACGGATTTGCATAAAATGAAGTCGCAGAAGAAGACGAATTCATCATTTCGTGTTACATTTTTTTTTTGGCACCCACTAATTGTAGAGCCGCATAAGTGTCATCTGAACCATTATACACATTATCGAGGAGCTGTAGGTGAACATAAAATTCATTGCCTCACATTTACATTTAAGTTAGATTTAATTTTTTTTGGGAACATAACATCTAATTATACCATACGAGAGGCCCTCTCTGTCGGCTTACCTAAATGTCAGCCATGATACTTGGGCTTGAGACCATGGCTCAGCGCAACGACCTCGCGAATGCCGGCGGCAGCTGAGCCACTTCCAACTACTCGGCCTCGAAATTGAGCGAAGGGTTAACTAGAGGTTCTAACCTCAAAGTCCTTGGCTGAACTTGTCTGCTGCTCCTATCATCTATTGCCTCGACAGCAGCGTTCCTCAAGTTGGTTAAACCTGGTGATGTTGGTTGGCCAAATCTCCAAATGAGAATGACTGGAAGGGTTAGTGTAACTTCGCATCCAAATACTTCAGGACAGATGCATTCCAAAATATGTGAATCGTAATTAATCAAAGTCTGACAAAAATTATAATCAAAAACGCGTATAAAATACTCATCTCACAACAAATAGAAATCATAACTACTTCAACTGAAACACCAGTGATTTCATATCGGGTGAAGTGATTTCCAAACTCGCCTAAACGAATCAAATGTTTTTTTTAGGATACACTCGGCCATAGAGTTACTGGCTTATCTTTGTATACATGAGGTCGGTACACTCATAGCTGTTGGTTGACGTATGCGTGATCACACCTTCTAGCCCTATTGCGCTCGCTCATGCTCTTTCGATCAAAGCCACCCACAGCTACTGCAATGTACCGGATGCACCACAATCCTAGATTTTCGAAGGTTGCAAATCTAGCAATCGTTATAAATAATTCAAAATGATTTACATTCAGTACTATTCATGAATAGTATTCATTTATTATTTCGTAAAGTTCCGTCACTTTTTGAGAAATGTTCCAGGTGACACCATCAGTAAAGTCTGTTAGTATTAGAATGAAGAGCCTTGCTTTCGGAGCGAAGGTATGAGGAGACTTACATCGATGGTTCTATCTACTATCTGCGTACTCTACTCTTGCATAATCTATACAAAAAACTTCTTTTCGAACATGATGACCCACATCTGACTTATGAATTGCTCAGTCCAAGATGCTCGAGCATGCTATACGAACGGACGTGTTGCAGTGACGTCAATTGATAGTGTGTCTGAGTCGCAATCTTACAACAAAACTGGCAAACTGAATTTCCATAACTATGCTACAATTATTATTTTAGCTATTTGACATAAAGGGAAGACAAACATTGACATATTGCCTCATCATCAGACAACTCGTGCCAAAGCATTGTGATACGTTGCCATTCCTTGCGTTCAGTGCCATCCATTCACACGGTTGCCATTCACACGGAGCCTGTTGCTGTGGGGCTGTTGTCAATGCCTGTTGCTATGGGACTGTAATTGACTCAATTTGCTACTCGAGCTGCTCGAAAAAATATACATTGACCCCATTGACTTCTACACCACGTTATAAACTAATTTATTGTATTGTTAATTTGTATCTTTTGACAATATTTACTGATTGATATGCAAATCTGCAGGACGATTGGCCGCAACTGATCACCCCTGAACTGTCACTGTCGGAAAAAAAATTCCAAACCCTTGGAGTTATTAAAAAGACTTCATTATTTTTCGGATGCTCTATCTATAATATGGTTCATTGAACGTCTTTCGTTGTGCGTAGTTTTGAACTCCCATGTCCCGTAGCGTAGAAAATTTGTTACAGACTTTTGTTTTCACAATTTTTAAACCTTATCATATAAATTATGACTTTTTTTAAAGATTTGATTATGATTCGACGTTGATGAGCTGTCATAAGGAACATATGTGTCAGTAAACGCCAATCGCAAGAATGATTCAGGATTTCCGATACTACATACTGATTCAGTCCTGGTTTCAATGCAATCTTCACCCCCCCTTCCTGAGAGCTATCCCGTAAAGGCTTCCAGAGTTATCGTCTGGCTGGAGAAGTCACCCATTTCCGGTCATGCTTAAGTAACCTCTCATGCCGGCCCGGAACGACCTTCGAAGGCTTCGTCTCTAACAAACGATTACTGTTATGGAAGTTGCTGTGATTGGTTTGTTTATTGTGTGTGATGATTACACACTTTCGTTTGTGAAGTTTGTACACAAAATCTACTTCCACACTTGAACAAATTGAGTGTTTTTATTACCGATTGATTATGTCGCTAATATCAACACACTTGATTCTGTTGCTTTTAGTAACACGACTGCGTGAATAATGATTACAGTTTATAATATAACAATTCGTATTGTACATATAATTTTTTTTTTCGTATTAGGTTATATTTCTTGTTGGTGTGTGGTCTACTGTAGTTACAAAGGACATTCAACAACTTCGTTTATGTTACTGTAATGGCAATACGAATACGAAGACCAAACCAGTAATCGTATTTCTCCTCTGCTAGGCAAGTACCTCCCATTAGAGTCCACATTGTTCTAATACCTTTACCAATGCCGAAGGTCCATTCTGTTATCAGGACGTGCAAGAACCATCGAATTGATGGAGTGTGCGAGATAATGAACACAGAGACGATAACAATTGAAAATAATGATGCATGATTTTCTTCAGTTGCTGAATACTGGTAGATCGTCAGATTATCACCATACACTTTGCATAAATATCTATAGGGACGCAAAACCATTGCAAGGGTATTCAACATGAACGGATTTGAGAGGTATCGCAGTTACAATGCTTGAAGCACAAAATGTACGCCTGTACATCACATGGCGCAAAGCTCATTGGTGTTTAAATATTTCGAACTAATTATGTAGTTTTTTAAGTTCAATTGAATCTGTCTGTCTTACTTATATTCATAGGTTTTTCTAAACAAGATAAGCAATCTCCCTTTCTAGTGTCCTATTCACCATTTTTGTTGTCATCTACAGGTAAGCGACGACGGCGTTACTCGGACGATGCTATCAAGGGAATCAAACAAGTGTTACTATTGGTATTAAAATACCTTAATAGTATTCCACCAAACTGTTCAATTTCAGGATTATGTTGCTATCCAAAGGCAAGCGTTGACGGAGTTGCTAGGGTGATACTCTAGAAAATGTTATGAAGGGTGCGTCGGCAAGATAAGAAAGGAGCCTCCTCGCTGTGACAATTCAAGTTTCCAATTCCGAGATTGAAAACCTAGAATAATGTCCAGGCCGTCGAGCTCAACGCAACGGCTACTCATCAGTGGTTAATGAGTGGTCGCTTTGCTCTGGCAGTCCTCATTAGAATACCATGAAACATTTCCTTCCTTGATTGAATTAAGTTTTTCCACGTTAGCTGGAGCAATTAGATAGTCCGTGTCATCAATCAAGAAGGACAAGAGGCCGGCGATTGCAATCCTTACACCGTAATCAAGGCTGAAAAAAATCCTATATAACGATGCCCAATCATCTTCCAATTCGTGAGTGGAATCAGTGCCCAGCAAAACGAGATGGGGAAACAGAGCCTTCGTGGTACCATATGGTCAAATGAAAGAGCCTTGCTGATACCATATGGTCGAATGAAAGAGCCTTGTTGTTACCATATAGTCAAATGAAAGAGCTTTCCTGGGACCTTGTGGTCGAATGAGAGAGCTTTGCGGATACCATATGGTCGAATGAAAGAGCCTTGCTGATATCATGTGGTCGAATGAAAGCTAAGGCATCGGATTAGAAGGGTACTCTGTTTTACGATCAGTGATGTCAGTCTGGTGATTGGGATAGATAGCATGATGTATCCATTCTATGGGTTCCTTATAATGGAATCTGATATGAATTATCATTCCCACTTTGAAGACTTCCCAATGCGATGACATTAACATTCCAATTCCAACACATAGAAGACGCATTTTGACATGGGTGTTACGACTCAGAAAATGGTGACATGTTGTCATTCCACAGCTACTTTTGGCTTTGATGAGGTGTAGTTGTTGATGAACAAGCATTTTGCCCACTCTGAGCCCAATTTCGTATCAATGGTGTTCAATTCATACTAATTTCGTGATAATCAATCTGCGGGTAAGCAACCTAAAATGGAAAAATCTTATCAGCGGCCAACAACAAACAGCCAAACCATCAATCATCCAACAACAAACAGCTAAGCCATTATCCACCCGCAAACAGTCGAGTCATCATCCACCAACAAACAGCCAAGCCATCAACCAACCATAAAAAGATCAAACAGGAGCCAACTACAAACAGCCAGGCCATCATCCACTTATTAAAACGACCAAACAGGTGTCAATTACTAACAGCTGTGCCATCAAACACCATATTAAACGATCAAACAGGTGCCTACTACTAACAGCTGTGCAATCATTTAAGCGATCAAACAGGTGCCAACTACTAACAGCTGTGCAATTATTTAAGCGGTCAAACAGGTGTTAACTACTAACAGCTGTGTCATTGCCCATCCCTCCACTGAAGCCCTGTATTGGTATTCGAGGCGAGCTAAATAACTGGATATAATACAGACTTGCGGACAGACGTCAGCTAGTCGTTCTCCACTAGCCTCCTCTTCCCCCTGAGTTAGTTTAACAAGCTGCCTGCTCATTGATTGCAACCCCTGAAATGGAACTGTTGTACGCCTAATTTAGTTCAGAATATTCGAAAACGATCTCGATGATAACATCCTTTCGAATAATAACAATTAGTCGACGATACAAGTCTGGCAGAAGAAAGAGCGAAGTGAACTTTTGTTGCAGAAGATCCAATTAAAATTGTATAGGCAAGTTTATTGGTCAGAGAATTGACGCAGTTTTAAAGGGGCGCTATTAACTCCCACCGCGTATTAATTGAGCAATGCAGGTCTCTTTTCCAACTTATAAGGAAAAAAAATCGCCACAAACAAGCTCAGAATCCGTTGATGCCCCCGGGTTTTCCCGTCAGCTGAAACAAACATAGACTGAACCGTCGATGCAAAAAGCACCTATTCCCAAATCATATCCATGACTGTTACCGTTACGAAAATTAATAAAGTAAACTGACTGATATTGCTTATAAGAATCCGATGCAAAATATGATTGAAACATCCTAAGAAAATAACACAATAGTGTTCGAAATCACTAGTAACCTTTCTGGAAAATATTACATAGTAATTCGTATTCGATCACAATTGAAGATGACGTCATCATTGTTTCACAAATGATTTCAAATGCCTTCTATTATTTATTCGATAGTATACCTGATACCCTTGGACGGTAATTTAAAATATGAAATCCATGAATAACTTATCATTATATCTGAAGCCCGAACGAAGTATAAACACCCATAAATGGTTGATAAAATGGTAGCAGCAGCGACTGGGATAACATTCCTACTAATGTAATTGAAGCAATGGTTTTTAATACCGTAACTCCCTTGACCTAACTTATCAAAAAGTCGCACCAGCGGGGAGTTTTTATCAATGCACTGCAAATCGCTGAAGTTGGTCCAGATCGTCCAGTATTTCCACTTCGTATGGCATCCAGGCTGCCGAGAATATAGAACGAGCTCTAATAATATTCACTCCTATTGTTTGATAGTGGTGATGTCACCACTGCAACTGTCATGGACTTTAGCAATGCTTTCGTTTGTGTGAATCAAGAAATGTTGATGGTAAAACTTCTGCATTATAGAGTTAGTTTCATGCACAAAGGGTTAATAACAATTTTGTTTTATATAAACACTTAGAGGAATTGGAATCAACAATCATACTTAGGTACATTGACGCTAAATGTCCACAAAACGAAGGTTAAGTTATTTGGAAGACGAAAGATACGCATTCCGAGGACTTAGGCTGAATTGCAGGTCAACCAATTGCATATCTAGCAAATGCAATGTCTCTCGGTGTGTAAGCAGACGAGAGACACCTGGACGGATCATGTTCTTTTAATGCGGGAAGTTATCCAAATTGTGTGGCATCCATTACAAAATTTGAAATTGCCTAACAAGTTCGGCACAATGCCTTCTTTACTGCAGCATTATTCATCCGTTACCAACCTACTGTAGGAGCTTGTACGCTTTTATCTACAAAACAAACAAACACACAAACAGTTTTAATAAGACTCATGTCATTGTAACACTGCCCCCCCGCTGCCACATGCATGCTAACAGTCGTGTCCCTCTCCCACTGCCACATGCATGCTAACAGTCGTGCCCCCCCCTGCCACATGCATGATAACAGTCGTGTCCCTCTCCCACTGCCACATGCATGCTATCAGTCGTTCCCCCCCTTTTATATCTTCTGTCAACGGAATATTCTCCCACTGTGTCCCATCCTTAATTAACTAACATTGGTAATTATTATTCCGTTAGAAACCAGCCTTTAAACAATCATTGTAACGCTACGGATATGCAAATCCGTACAGCATCACCGCAATCCAACTAATAAAAAAACACCTCAGCTCAAACTCAAAATTCGTTTGCTACAAACATAAGAACGAGTGGGATGACGGGCATATTTAAACGTGAACTTTCACGTGAAAAAGTTTATGAATAATAACTTTCTTCTTGCATGCAATTTACCATGTTAACTATTTGTTCATCGTCGGGTGAATTTTTTTCTATTTTTGTTTACATTTATTTACATTACCCGTTTTCTTGTTCATTTAGGAGCTCATTTAAAAGCAGTTCAATTTCAACTGCTCAATAAAAGGTTTTCATGCTGCACATGTGCACCCATTCATGTAAACTATGGAATAAGTTTCAAAATTTCGATTCAATTGCCACACATTAAAAGAGCAATTGTACGATTAGTCCCTTGTTAGGCATTGCCGTTATTATTGCTCTGTGTAAAGAGGATATAGTAATGATCACTCAAATGTCAGCTCACTTTACTGATCTTACATGTTTTCCGTTAAAACAATCGAAGTAACGTTATGTATTGTCTTGCCATACTGAACAATGGATACTTGACAGTGTCCTCGAACAATACCCATTGACTGGTGGGATGTCTAGGGAACTTTATTAACTAAGGATATTTCTAAGTTAATGTTGAGTATTTTCAAGTACCAAATGTTTTCTATAGGAGAACTCCCGCTGACGATGAATTGTATCAAATATCTGAGTATTTTAATATCTCATGAAATATGATATCCTGTTGTTTAATCTAAATAAATGTGAAATCGATGAATGATTAAAATAGTGATAAAAAGGTTTGTGTTTATTTCCTACTTTTTTTCTAAACACTCGTTTATACCAAAAAAGCTGTCATTTGACAAACAGGGGCCTACACCAACCGTTCACCAATAAGTCAAACATTGGCGCCACTCTCGGACGGCGAGAAATGGAAGAAGCGGATCCGTTTGTTTACTTTCAATCAGGGCAGGGCATTAATCGTATCGTCTATGCTGTGGTGTTGGCACATATTGAATAAAAATATAAAAATAAAACCCCTATACTTTTCAATCGAACCAATCAAAATTGTGTTCGACGATGGACTTAATTCTACTAAATGAATGCAGATAATTTTTTTTCTCCGAATATGGTAAATTAATTGCCTTCCAAGTTTTCATATGAATTGATAACCTCCAGCTCTTCCTGTACAACTTATTATTAGTTATTTAAAAATTTAGTTGTGAGCTACAACGTTCTATTTGCTCTCTGCCCAGTTTGTAACCAGTTCGACATAAATTCCTGTTACAAATCTATTAGGTACGCTCCTCTTAGTTATGTTACATTGAGAGTGGTTAGGGATGAGTCAATTCACTGGTTATACGACGAATTTTCCATATGTAGTTTAACGATTGACGATATAATTGTTCACATACTCGGGTGATTAACATCCAAATCCAAAATATATTAACTTGGACAGAATGAAGTAGTATGACGTAGTTTATACACTATATTGTGCCAGTTTGTGACATACGCTTCGTATTGCTTGGTATGATTTTTCTTTCTACCTAATGAGATTGCTCAGTTGACTTCAGAAGGTCATGACATTTCCGGCAAATTTAAACAATAGACAATCGTTTGACAGCACTTTGCGAATTTCCTTATTTGAATGACAGGCTTTCGCCCCACTGCTCTTCTCAGTGAATTTCTATTTAGCAATTTCGTACTCCCGATTTGACAAAATCCCCCAGGGGAGTGACTTCATCCGGAGGCTGCGATCCATCTCTCCCGGAGTTAGATCATGGAAGCGAGGATTCCTCGCTTTCCTCTGGGAATACTATAAGAAAAGCCCGCCTCCGATTTACAGACGGACATTGAAGCTTTAGGGATGAAAAGCAGAGTCTGCACTCTGTGTCTCAGAGGAATTGGTGCATATCACGCTTTTTTTCCGAGAGGTACAAAAGCCGAACCGGCTGGGGGGGGGGGGGGGGGGGGGGGGGGGGGTTCATGAGAATTTGGAATCTTTTAATACTCTCGATGTCTCACGAGAATTGAATGAAACGCTTGCTCTCGAGGTCGCTGAAGGCCACGGAGGCTGATCTTGCTCCCGAAATCTGAGAAGAACTTGCCGGCAGAATATAGACTCGGGGTGAGTCCAGAGAACTTTGAAACACAATCTGCTCTCGGTGTCTCATAAGGACATGGTAACAGTACTTACTCCCGATGTCTCAGGATGATATGGTAACAGTACCTATATTCCCGGTGTCTCAGCTGGACATGGTAACAGTGCCTACTTCCGGTGTCTCATGACATGGTAACAGTGACTACTCCCGGTGTCTCAAGACATGGTAACAGTGCCTACTCCCGGTGTCTCAAGACATGATAACAGTGCCTACTCCCGGTGTCTAAGGAGGACATATTAACAGTGCCTACTCCCGGTGTCTCAGGAGGACATGGTAACAGCACCAACTCCTGATGTCTCAGGAGGACATGGTAATATCACCTACTCCCGATGTCTCAAGACATTGTAACAGTGCCTACTCCTGGTGTCGCAGGAGAACATGGTAACAGTACTTACACCCGGTGTTGCAGGAGGATATGGTAACAGTACCTACTCCCGGTGTCTCAGGAGGATATGGTAACCGTGCCTACTCCTGGTGTCTCACGAGGATATGGTAACAGTTCCTACTACCGGTATCGCAGAAGGACATGGTAACAGTACCTACTCCCGGTGTCTCAGGAAGACATGGTAACAGTGCCTACTCCTGGTGTCACAAAACATGGTAACAGTTCCTACTCCCGGTGTCACAAGACATGATAACAGTGCCTACTCCCGGTGTCGCAGAAGGACATGGTAACAGTAACTACAACCGGTGTCTCAGGAGGACATGGTAACAGTGCCTACTCTCGTGTCGCAGGGGAACATGGTAACAGTACCAACTCCCGGTGTCTCAGGAGGACATGGTAACAGTGCCTACACCCGGTGTCTCAAATGGACCTGGTAACAGCACCTAGTATTTGAAATTGAGCTCAGCTGTTCTCGTTGATTAGGGCGAACGTGGAAACAGAATCTGCTTTCGGTGTCTCAGGGCAACTTGGGAGCATAGCCTGTTCCCGTTGTATCAGGCGACTAGGATGCAGAGCCTGTTCCCGTTGTATCAGGCGACTAGGATGCAGAGCCTGTTCCCGTAGTTCATGACAACTGCCTTTCTTTCAGTTGTCACCTTCGTCTCTTGAGCTGATTATATTCACTTCTCCTGCAATCAGTTCAGGATTATTCAACACACTGTTTGCGAGGCTTCAGGCCGCATGAGACAATCAATACTGAATTCATCAACATACTGATTACGAGACTTTAGGCCGAGTGATACAATCAGTGCAAGATTCTCAAACACACTGATTTTGAGGCTTCAAGCTGCGTGCTACAATTGAAACAGGATTCTTCAACACTGATTACGGGGCTTCAGGCCGCGTGCTATAATCGGTACAGGATTCTTCAACACTGATTACGAGGCTTCAGGCCGCGTGCTATAATCGGGACAGGATTCTTTAACACTGATTACGAGGCTTCAGGCCGCGTGCTATAACCGGTAAAGGATTCTTCAACACTGATTACGAGGCTTCAGGCCGCGTGCTATAACCGGTAAAGGATTCTTCAACACTGATTACGAGGTTACAGGCCGCGTGATACAATCGGTACAGTATTCATTAACACAATGATCACGACGCGCAAAACCTCGTCGTACAATCAATTCAGCCTCAAATAACAGATCCAAGTGACATTGCATTCCCGCAAAATCAGATTTGAAGCGTACCATGACCAGTTTTTAGATCAGTAGCGTGCCATGGCCAGCTGTTAGATCAGTAGCTCATCATGACCATCTGTATACACGGTGAAATGGCTCTCTAACGATCCTAACGGGGCGTTTGAAAATAGTGAACATTTTTACACTCTAATGGAAATAATTAACTGTTAGAGCGTTCGCCTGCCGAAGTGGGATTTTTTTAATGACCTGAAATTGGTTGATTTGCAGAAATGGCAGGCAAATTATATACGATATGCCTTGTTTGAATGTTGGGTGTTATACGGTCAAATATGGCATTATGATAAAAAATATTTGACATGGCTTGGTGAACGCTTTTTCACCGGTCTGATATGACATTGTTTGTAGGAATATATTATATGGACTAAGTGAACAGTGTTGTACCGCTCTGGTACGGCATTAGTAGAAAATATTATATGGTCTAGGGAGACGTTGTTTATCCGATCTGATATGACATTATTCTAGCATGCAGGAATCCATTTGAGAGGATAACCTATGGATTTAAGTTCGACCAGGGACATGTTAATTGATATATTATCAAATATACAAATATGTATAT
>SDVV010036561.1:0-10935 GCA_016164225.1 Gammarus roeselii
CGTCATGAACGTGTCTGGAAATCAACAATCCTGCAAGAAGAATATGTGCGGAGTCTTGACCTTTAATACAGCTTGTAAATTATTATGTAATTGTCAATAAAAAAAATAACTTATAAATGTTTGTCAATATCCCCCTAAAAATCATTCAGAGGACTAAGCACTGATGTTGCAAAAGCATTGAAAAATTGTAATAACCTTATGTAAATATAACCCGTAAACATCATTCAGAGGACTTAGCACTGAAGTTGCATTGAAATGGTAATAACCTTATATATATAACAGCATTCCGGCTGGCCGCGTGAAACCAGTTCCTTCCGCCCGCCCCCCGTTACGCTTACCCCGTACGATCGGTGAGTCAAGGTTGCATGCATCGCGTCCTACCCCCGCTAATTAACCCCTATCTATAATCCTTCACTAATTTGCGTCTTGCGCCCCTATTAACTACTTATATATAAATGCTTGCAGTTTTGTGAATTTATTAAACTAAAAATTAGGTAGCCATATCAATTGTTTCTCAACTTTAATATTGTATTTTAGATTGCATTGAAAGAAAATATGAGCAACTCCATCATAACTTCATTCGCTTAACTGTAAAAAAGTATTTCCACCCGCAATTGCTTGACATTTTTCATGCCGCAATTTTTCTGATGAATCTCGTCACAATAGTCTTCATTCTGGTGATGTATCTAGTTCACGATGATTTCCTGGATGAGGGAGACATGTGAATTCATTTGATGACGTGTTTTGATGTGTTTGCATATGTTCGCAAAATTAGAGAAAAATATTGGCTGGGTATACCCTGACGATTTTGTTAATTTCTCATTTAAAATTTAGGTTGTCATATCAAACTCTTTCCAACAATATAAAGTATTTCAGATTGCATTGAAAGAAACTATGGGCAACTCCATCATAACTTCATTTACTTTAGTGAGATAAGTGTTTCCACCCGCAATTGCTTGACGTATTTCATGCTGCGATTTTTCTGATGAAATTCGTCATAATAGTCTTCCTCCTGGTGAGGTACGTAATTCACGATGATTTTCTGTTAAGGGAGACCCGTGAATTCATTTGATGATGTGTTTTGATGTGTTTGCATATGTTCGCAAAATTAAACAAAAATACTGTAAGGGTATACCCTTAACAATTTTGTTAATTTTGTCAACTAAAATTCAGGTTGTCAAATCAAATCCTTTCCAACATTATTACTGTATTTTAGATTGCATTGGTAGAAAATATGAGCAGCTTCATCAAAACTTCTTTTGCTCTACTGTAAAAGATGTTCAAACCTGCAATTGCTTTACATCATTCATGCTGTGATTTTTCTGATCAAATTCGTCATAATAGTGTTCTTTCTGGTGATGTACCTAATTCACGACGATTTTCTGAATACGGGAGACCCATGAAATCATTTAATAACGAGTTTTGACTTATGTTCGCAAATTTTCGCAAAATTCGCAAAAAATATTGGTGGGTATATATACCCCTACGATTTTGTGAATTTATCCAAATAAAATTTAGTCGGACAAACCAAACTTTTCTCAACATTACTATTGTATTTTAGATTGCATTGAGAAAAAATATGAACAATTCCTTCATAACTTAATTTGCTTTACTGTAAAGAGTGTTTAAACCTGCAATTACTTGACACTTTTCATGCGGCTATTTTTCTGATAAAATTTGTCATAATAGTCTGGTTTCTGGTGATGCACCTAATTCACGATAATATTCTGGATAAGTGAGGCCCGTGAATTCATTTAATGATGTGTTCTATGTGTTTGCATATGTTTGCAAAATTAAAAAAAATGGAAGGGATAACCCAACGATTTTGTTATTTTTTCAACAAAACTTTGGTTGTTAAATCAAATTCTTTCCAACATTATTACTATATTTTGGATTGCATCGAGAGACAATAAGAGCAGCTCCGTCATAACTTCTTTTGTTCAACTGTAAAAAGTGTTCAAACCTGTAATTTTTTGACATTTTTCATGCTGCGTTTTTTTCTGATGAAATTCGTCCTAATAGACTACTTTCTGGTGATGTACCTGATTCCCGATGATTTTATGGATAGGGGAGACCCGTGAAATCATTTTCTGATGTATTTTGATGTCATTGAATATGTGCGCAAAATTCGTAACGTATTTGCATCTGTTCGAAAATTGTATATAATACAATTTTGGTAATTCATTTGCTTTACTGTGAAACGTGTTTCCACCTGCAATTGTTTGAAAATTTTCATGCTGCGATTTTTCCGGTGAAATTCGTCATAATAGTCTACTGTCTAGTGATGTACAATATTCACAATGATTTTCTGGATGAGGGGGGACCCGTGAAATTATTTATTAATGTGTTATGATATATTTCCATATGTTCGCCAAATTCTTTTTCTATTCAAACTTAAAATTTAGGTTTAAAAATCAAATTCTTCTCAACATTATTATTGTATTTTGGATTTCATTGGAAGAAAATGTGAGCAGCCCTATCACGTGTTCTGATGTATTTGCATAAGTTCGTAAAATTAAACAAAAATCATGTGTTATTTATTTATCAACTAAAATTTAGGTTGCCAAATCAAAAGTTTCTCAACATTATTATTGTATTTTAAATTGAATTGGAAGAAATTATGAGCAGCTTCATCCTAACTTCATTTCCTTTACTGTAAAATGTGTTTCCACCTGCGATTGCTTGACATTTTTCATGCTGCGATTCTCCTGAAGAAATTCGACGATGTACCCATTTCGCGATAATTTTCTGGATGAAGGAAACCGGTGATATCATTTAATAATGGGTTGTGATGTACCTGCATATCTTCGCAAAATTCGAAAAAAATCGAAAAAAAATCTAAAAATAATATATTAACTTATGATTTTGTTAATTTATTGCACTAAAATTTAGATTGCCGAAGCAAATTTTTCTGAACATTATTATTGTATTTTGGATTATATTGAAATTAATTATGAGAAGCTCCATCATAACTTCCTTTGTTCTACAGTAAAAAGTGTTTTCACCTGCAATTGCATGACATTTTTCATGCCGCGATTTTTCAAATGAAATTCGTCACAACAGTCTACCTACTGCTGATATACCTATTTCACGATGATTTTCTGGATAAGGGAGACCGGTAAAATCATTTAATAATGTGGTTCGATGTATATGCATTTATTCGCAAAATTTGAAAATAATATTGTGATGTACCTGCATAAACACCAACGGTTTTGCTAATTTATTGAACTAAAATTTAGATTGCCAAATCAAAATTTTCTGAACATTATTATTGTATTTTTGATTGCATTGAAATCAATTATGAGAAGCTCCATTATAACTTCATTTGTTCTGCAGTAAAAAGTGTTTTCACCCGCAATTGCATGACATTTTTCATACCGCGATTTTTCTGATGAAATTCGTCACAATAGTCTTCCTTCTGCTGATGTACCTAATTCACGATGATTTTCTGGGTAAGGGAGACCCGTGATATCATTTAATAATGTGTTTTTATGTATTTGCATATGTTCGCAGAATTCGAAAAAAAAATTGTAAGGGTTTTTATTTTTACGAGTTTGTAAATTTATTGAACTAAAGTTTAGGTTGCCAAATCAAATTTTCCCCACATTAATATTGTATTTTAGATTGCATTGAAATACATTATGAGCAACTCCATCATAACTTCATTTGCTTCACTTTAAAAAAGTATTTTCACCGACAACTGCTTGACATTTTTCATGCCGCAATTTTTCTGATGAAATTCCTCAATATTGTCTTCCTTCTACTGATGAACCAAATTCACGACGATTTTCTGAATGAGGGAGACCCGTTAACTTATTTTTTGTGTTTTGACGTGTTTGCATATGTTCGCAAAATTAGAGAAAAATATTGTATGGGTACGATTTTGTTACGTTTTCAACAAAAATGCAGGTTTCAAATCAAACCCCTTGATACATTGATATTGTATATTAGAGTGCATTGAAATAAAAATATAAGCGGCTCTTCAATGACTTCGTTTGCTTTACTGTAAAAACTGTTCCCACCTGCAATTGCTTGACGTTCTTCAAGTTGCGGTTTTTCTGATGAAATTCGTCACAATTGTCTTCCTTCTGCTAATGTACCTAATCCTTGATGATTTTCTGGATTAGAGAGACCCGTAAATTCATTTATTGATATGTTTTTATGTGTTTGCATATGTTCTCAATATTAAAGAAAAATATTGTACGTGTATACTCTAAGGATTTTGTTAATTTTTTCAACTAAAATTTTTATTGTGACAAATCAAATTCTTTCCAACATTATTACGGTTTTTTGGATCGTATTAAAAGAAAATATGAGCCGCTCCGTCATAACTTCTTTTGTTCTAATGTAAAAAGTGGTAAAACCTGCAATTACTTGACATTTTCATGCTGTGATTTTTATGATCAAATTCGTCATAATAGTCTTCCTTCTGGTGATGTACCAAATTCACGATGTGAATTTATTTAATGACGTTTTTGATGTGTTTGGATATGTTCGCGCAAATAGAGAAAAGTATTTTAAGGGTTATACCCATACGATTTTGTGAATTTATTCAACCAAAACTTAGTTTGCCAAATCAAATTTTTCTCAAAATTACTTTTCTATTTTAGATTGCATTGAAAGAAAATTTGAGCAGCTCCTTCATAACTTCATTTGCTTTAGTGTAGAAAGTGTTTCCACCTGCAATTGTTTGACATTTTTTATGCTGCGATTTCTCTGATGAAATTCGTCATAATAATCTACTTATTAGTGATGTACCTAATTCACGATCATTTTCTGGATGAGTGAGACCTGTGAATTCATTTAATGACGTGTTTTGATGTGTTTGTATATGTTCGCACAATTAGAGAAAAATATTGTAGGGAGATCCATTACGATTTTGTTACGTTTTTAACCTGAAAATTAGTGTTCAATTCAAAGTCTTCGATACATTGATATTGTATACCAGAGTGCATTGAAATGAAATAAAAGCAGCTCCTTCATAACTTACGATTTTGTTACGATTTTCAACTAAAATTTAGATTGTCAAATCAAATTCTTTGCAACATTGATATTGTACTTTAGAGTGCACTGAAATGAAATATTAGCAGCTCCTTCCTATCTGCATTGGGCTTAGTGTAAAAAGTGTTTCCACCTGAAATTGCTTGACATTTTTCATGCTGTGATTTTTCTGATGAAATTCGTCATAATAGTCTACTTTCCGGTGATGTACCTGATTCCCGATGATTTTCTAGATGAGGGAGACCGGTGATATCATTTAATGTGTTTATATGTATTTGCATATGTTCGCAAAATTCGAAAAAATATTGTATTGGTATTCACTTACGATTTTGTTAATTTATTGAACTAAAATTTAGGTTGCCAAATCAAATTTTTCTCAACATTATTATTGCATTTTAGATTGCTTTGAAATATATTATGAGCAGCTCCATCATATTTTCATTTGCTTCACTGTAAAACAGTATTTTCACCGGCAATCGCTTGACGTTTTTCATGCTGCGATTTTTCTGATGAGATTCGTCATAATTATCTTCCTTCAGCTAATCTACCTAAGTCATGATGATTTTCTGGATGCGGGAGACCCTTGAATTCATTTATTGATGTGTTCGTATGTGTTTGCATATGTTCTCAATATTGAAGAAAAATACCCACCCCTACGATTTCGTTAATTTATTCAACTAGAATTTTTATTGTGTCAAATCAAATTCTTTCTCACATTATTACTGCATTTTAGATTGCATTGAGAGAAAATATGAGCAGCTCCGTCATAACTGTTTTTGCTATAATGTAAAAATTGTTAAAACCTGCAATTACTTGACATTTACCATGCTGTGACTTTTCTGATCAAAATTGTCATAATAGTCTTCCTTCTGGTGATGTACTAAATTTATGACGATTTTCTGGATACGGGAGAGCCGTGAATTCTTTTAATGATGTGTTTGGATATGTTCGCAGAATTAGAGAAAAATATTGTAAGGGTTATACCCTTACGATTTGGGGAATTTAATCAACTAAAATTTAGTCTGCCAAATCAATTTTTTCTCAACATTACTTTTGTATTTTAGATTGCATTGGACGAAAATATGAGCAGCTCCTTCTTAACTTCATTTTCTTTAGTGTAGAAAGTGTTTCCACCAGCAATTGCTTGACATTTTTTATGCTGCGATTTCTCTGATGAAATTCGTCATAATAGTCTACTATCTGGTGATGTACCTAATTTACGATCATTTTCTGAATAAGCTAGACCCGTGAATTCATTTAATAACGTGTTTTGATGTGTTTGCATATGTTCGTAAGATAAGAGAAAAATATTGTAAGGGTAATACCCTATCAATTTTGTTACGTTTTTCAACTGAAATTTATTTTGTCAAAATCAAATTTTTTGCAACAAAGAAATTGTATATTAGAGTGCATTGGAATAAAATATTAGCAGCTCCTTCATAACTTCATTTGCTTTAGTGTTAAAAGTGTTTCCACCTGCAGTTGCTTGAAATTTTCCATGCTGTAATTTTTCTGGAGAATTTCGTCATGATAGTCTCGTTTCTGGTGATTTACCTAATTCGCGATGATTTTCTGAATGAGGGAGGCCAGTGAAATCATTTAATAATGTGCTTTGATGTATTTGCATATGTTCGCAAATTTCGAAAGAAAATTGTATGGGTGTATTTTCTTATGTTATTGAACTAAAAATTAGGTTGCCATATAAAATTTTCCTCAACTTTATTATTGTATTTGAGATTTAATTGAAAAAATATGAGCAGCTCTATCGTAACTTCATTCGCTTAGCTGTAAAAAAGTGTTATCACCGGCAATTGCTTAACAATTTTTATGCCGCAATTTTTGACATGAAATTCATCACAATAGTCTTCCTTCTGGTGATGTATCAAATTCACGATGATTTTCTGGATAAGGGAGACCCGTGAATTCATTTGATGATGTGTTTTATGTGTCTGCAAATGTTCGCAAAATTACTGATTTGTTAATTTATCAACTATAATTTAGGTTGTCATATCAAATTCCTTCCAGCATTATCAATGTATTTGAGATTGCATTTGATAAAAATATGAGTAGCTCCATCATAACTTCATTTGTTTAACTGTATAAGTGATTTCACCCGCAATTGTTTGACATTTTTCATGCCGCGATTTTTTCTGATGAATCTCGTCACAATAGTCTTTCTTCGGCTGATGTACGTAATTCACGATGATTTTCTAGATAAGGGAGACCAGTGCATTCATTTGATGATGTGTTTTCATGTGTCTACATATGTTCGCAAAATTAGAGAAAAATATTGTAAGGGTATATATACCCTAACGATTTTGTCAATTTCTCATTTAAAATTTAGGTTGTCATATCAAACTCCTTCCAACAAAAATAATGTATTTCAGATTGCATCGAAAGAACTATGAGCAGCTCCATCATAACTTCGTTTACTTCAGTGTAAAAAGTGCTTTCACCCGCAATTGCTTGACGTTTTTCATGCCGCGTTTTTTCTTATGAAATTCGTCACAATGGTCTTCCATCTGCTGATGTACCTAGTTCACGATGGTTTTCTGGATTAGTGAGACCCGTGAATTCATTTAATTGTGTGTTATGATGTGTTTGCATTTGTTATGATGTGTTTGTTCGCGATTTCGTTACGGTTTTCAACTAAAATTTGAATTGTCAAATCAAATTCTCTGAAACATTGATATTGTATTCTAGAGTACTCTGGAATAAAATAATAGCAGCTTCTTCATATCTTCATTTGCTTTAGTGTAAAAAGTGTTTCCACCTGCAATTGCTTTACATTTCTCATGCTGTGATTTTTTCTGATGAAATTCGTCATAATAGTCTACTCTCTGGTGATGAACCTAATTCCCGATGATTTTCTGAATGAGGGAGACCGGTGATATCATTTGATAATGTGTTTTTCAACTAAAATTCAGGTTGTCAAATCAATTTTTTTGCAACATTGAAATTGTATTTTAGAGTGCATTGAAATAAAATATTAGCAGCTCCTTCATAACTTCATTTGCTTTAGTGTTGAAAGTGTTCCCACCTGCAATTGCTTGACATTTTTTATGCTGCAATTTTTCAGGAGAATTTGTCATATTAGTCTACTTTCTGGTGATTTACCCAATTCACGATGATTTTTTGGATAATAGTATGTTCACAGTGAAATCATTTAATAATATGTTATGATGTATTTCCATATGTTCGCAAAATTCGGAAAAAATTGTATGGGTAAACATTTGCAATTTTGTAAATTTATTGATCTAAAAATTAGGTTGCCTTATAAAAAAATTCTCATCTGTATTATTGTATTTTGTATTGCATTGAAATAAATTATGAGCAGCTACATCATGACTTCATTGCTTTACTGTAAAAAGTGTTTTCACCCGCAATTGTTTGACATTTTTCATGCCGCGTTTTTCTGAAGAAATTCGTAACAATAATCTTTTTTCTGGTGATAAATCTAATGTTTGCAAAGATTGAGAAAAATATTGCAGGGGAATAACCCTACGATTTTGTAACGTTCTTCAAAGAAAATTTAGAGTTCAAGTCAAAGTCATCGATACATTGATATTGTATACCAGAGTGTATTGAAATAAAATATAAGCAGCTCCTTTAAAACTTCGTTTGCTTTACTGTAAAACGTGTTTTCACCCGCAATTGCATAGCATTTTTCATTCCGCAATTTTTCTGATGAAATGCGTCACCATAGTCTTCTTTCTGCTGATGTACCTAATTCACGATGATTTTCTGGATAAGGGAGACCCGTGAATTCATTTAAGAATGTGTTTCGATGTGTTTGCATTCGTTCGAAAATTAGAGAAAAATATTGTAACGATTTTCAACTAAAATTTAGGTTGTCAAATTAATTCTTTGCAACAACGAAATCGTATTTTATAGTGCATTGAAATAAAATATTAACAGCTCCATCATAACTTCATTTGCTTTAGTGTTGAAAGTGTTTCACATGCAGTTGCTTGACATTTTTCCTGCTGCAATTTTTCTGGAGAATTTCGTCATGATAGTCTCGTTTCTTGTGATTGACCTGATTCACGATGATTTTCTGGATGAGGGAGACCCTTGAATTCATTTATTGATGTGTTTTTATGTGTTTGCATATGTTCTCAATATTGAAGAAAAATACCCTACGATTTTGTTCATTTTTTCAACTAAAACTTTTAGTGTGTCAAATCAAATTCTTCCCAACATTAACACTGTATTTTGGATTGCATTAAAAGAAAATATGAGCAGCTCCGTCAAAACTTCTTTTGCTCTAATGTTAAAATTGTTAAAACCTGCAATTACTTGACATTTTTCCTGCTGTGACTTTTCTGATCAAATTCGTCATAATAGTCTTCCTTCTGTTGATGTTCCAAATTCACGATGATTCTCTGGATAAGGGAGACCCGTGAATTCATTTAATGATGTGTTTGATGTGTTCGGATATGTTTCCACAATTAGAGAGAATAATTGTGAGGGTTATACCCTGCGATTTTGTGAATTTAATCAACTAAAACCAAGTTTGCCAAATCAAATTTTTCTCAACATTACTTTTGTATTTTAGATTGCATTGAAAGAAAATATGAGCAGCTCCTCCATAACTTCATTTGCTCTAGTGTAGAAAGTGTTTCCACCTGCAATTGCTTGACATTTTTTATGCTGCGATTTCTCTGATGAAATTCGTCATAACAGTCTACTTTCTGGTAATGTGTCTAATTCAAGATGATTTTCTGGATAAGGGAGACCCGTGAATTCATTTAATGATGTGTTTTGATGTGTTTGTATATGTTCGCAAAATTAGAGAAAAATATTGTAAGGGTATTAAACCCTTCCGATTTTGTTACGTTATCCAACTAAAATCTAGGTCTTCAAATCAATTTTTTTGCAACATTGATATTGTATTTTATAGTGCATTGAAATGAAATATTAGCAGCTCCTTCATAACTTCATTTGCTTTAGTGTTAAAAGTGTTCCCACCTGTAATTGCTTGAAATTTTATATGCTGCAATTTTTCAGGAGAATTTGTCATATTAGTCTACTTTCTGGTGATATACCCAATTCACGATGCTTTTCTTGATAATAGTATGTGCTCAGTGAAATCATTTAATAATATTTTATGATGTATTTGCATTTGTTCGCAAAATTCGAAAAAAAATTTACGGGTAAACAATTGCAATTTTGTAAATTTATTGATCTAAAAATTAGGTTGCCTTATAAAAAAAAAATCTCAAATGTATTTTTTTGTATTTTGTATTGCATTGAAATAAATTATGAACAGCTCCATCATGACTTCATTGCTTTACTGAAAAAAGTGTTTTTACCCGCAATTGTTTGACATTTTTCATGCCGCGTTTTTCTGAAGAAATTCGTAACAATAATCTTTTTTCTGGTGATAAACCTAATGTTTGCAAAGATTGAGAAAAATATTGCAGGGGAATAACCCTACGATTTTGTAACGTTCTTCAAATAAAATTTAGAGTTCAAGTCAAAGTCATCGATACATTGATATTGTATACCAGAGAGGGTTGGGGTGGATGGATGATTATTCATTTTATAGATCATTAACACTTTATCTTAGTATTTTATTATTTCTTCTTGCATGGGCTCTATTATTTTTCTCTGCCCTTTTTTCATGGTGATAAATTTTGCATTGATTATTTTATTATATGCATCGAGGTTGGATGAGACAAGGTGGCCCAGGGAGAGGAGGTACTCGTGGGATCTGCGGGACTCGAGGACCCGGGGTTTCGGGAACCCGGGGGACTTGGGAGACCAGGTGGATTTGGGGTGGTCCACTTTGGTCTTTCTGGGGCCCTTTGGGACACCCTTGAGACCCTTTGGGAGCCTTTTGAGAAACTGTGGGACCCTACAGAGGCCCCTCTGAATCCTGGAACCTCTGCTCCCCCCTCCCAGCGCTGTAAAACCCATACACAGGAAATT
>SDVV010036562.1:0-10935 GCA_016164225.1 Gammarus roeselii
TATTCGTATGCATCTCTGTTACTGTTGTTGTTCCATAATATTCATCTGATTGGCGAACCACTGTAATAGAAGTCATTTATATTGATATGTCATGAGATTAGCAAACGTCAGTGCAATTTGTTCAGCTCAGGCAAGTAGAAGCGAAAGATTTAAATGAACGTGAAATGTTTTTAAGCTTACGTAATGAACCATCTATATACTAGGATTCAAGAGGCGGTAAACTCAGTGTGACAGTGTTATTATCAGATGGGTATGTCAGGCAAGCTATCGGTTATCAAAATATTTACAGAGATTCATGTATCACATGAAATGTTAGATGAAATAGACGAGATATTTTCTACTCAGTTTTGGGGCCACCTAGATTCCTGATCTGTAAGGAATACTCTCTGTATTGGAAGATTACCCATGGTGTTATCCTGTCAGTCAGAAACGTTTAATATTTCTGGCAGTATGAAATTGATTGATATTCGAAAAACATTTTCATGGTATCACATTTCAATATATGATCTCGGATCACTCCTAATTCTTATCAACCTCTGAGATATTCAAGACCATATGCGTACGGATAAAAAAAACGTTTGGAGTAAAAAAAAATGACGCTAAGTAGCAAGGCAAGTTCATTATCATCAGAAATGAATAAGGTAGTACACGTGACGCTGATATTCTTAAATAATTCATCATTTCACTCAATACGGATTGGATTGTTCTAACCCAAAAATAGTTTTACTTATTTATAAAACAAATGATTTACGGATATTTATACATTGTTATGATTGTGTTCATCAGCAGAGTAGTTTATTTGTGCAAATCGAGTATATATATTAATTTGGTAAACGCTTCATATATTTAGTCTTCATTTAAATTCCATAGGTATGTTGGTTCGAGTGCTGCCTCTAACGACGCCATCACCAACAGAGCATTATTTTATTTAATCATGGTGCAAACAACATCCATACACATTATGTATATGTAAAATAATACTACATAACTCTTTCATCCCCATTTCAAAGTACTCGAATAAGACCAGTGCAAATGGTTTTTGTTTTTGGCATTTGAACTTGATATTCACTGGCCTTTGGGAGAAACTGTTTTCATTGTAGTTCAGAGTCTATTTACGTCATTGTAAGAGACTGTTTCATTGTAATCCAGGGTCTAGTAATGTCTTTGGAAGAGACTGTTTTTACTGCAATCCAGGGTCTAGTTATGTCTTCGGAAGAGACTCTTCTAATTGTAAACCAGGGTCTAGTTATGTCTTTGGAAGGGACTATTTTCATTATAATCCAGGGTCTAGTAATTTCTTTGGAAGAGACTGTTTTCATTGTAATCCAGGGTCTAGTAATTTCTTTGGAAGAGACTGTTTTCATTGTAATCCAGTCATTGGAAGAAATTTGTTTAATTTTCAGGGAAAGCAAGATTTATAATAATTTAATGTACTAGATTAGTTAATTATTTCATTACAAAACCAGACATTTCCATACATAATGTCAGTTGAATCACATTGATTCAACTCGTCATACAGATATAATTCTGTTATATCATGTATCAATTATTATTTAATTTGTTCGCTGCTATCAAGTGTTTTATCAATTGAAATATTATTCATATAACAAAGACATGCAGGTGGTCTGATATATCAGATATTAATACGCCGAAGTTGTTTTTATGCGTGTTTGTAATCAATATATTACCTCTTTGGGTCGACCTGTTTCTTACTATAACAATTCTACTTAAGTCTGATATTAATAGAAATAACGCTAGGCTGTTTGTTGTACATTCGAGTTCTAAAGTATTTCAGTGTTATTGCAATTTAAATATTGATAATAAAATCTCCGCAAATAATGAAACGATGAGCCTTCATGTTGTTTTAAGATATAGATAACTCGTCGAATGGGTTATTGAATAGGATAGGGTAGTGGATAGTTGATTGGCTGCTGTTGTTATGATCATACACATACTGTTCAGTTAAATAAAGAAGTGTTACGAGGGAAAGCACACCAATGCTACAACACACTAAAATGTCAGCGGTCCATTTATCATAAAATAAGTACTGTTGGCTCCTCCTCGTCAACCAACCGTTCTGGATGAGTGAAGAAGAGTATTGCAATTAAAATTAATTAAATATTTTCCGTGCTGGGTTTGCTAGTTTTCAGTGCATCTAATTTCGGTGAATTTTCCATTTATTGATTGAACAAATGAAATAAATGTCATCTTTTTGTAATAGGCAATCCTGGTATGTATTGAATTGCAGTCCAATCTGTTAAAGTACCTTCATTACATTGTTTTCATTTCCGCTCTACAGTAAAAGTATGGTGGAGCGCATTCAGATGGCTGGTATAAGGGTGAAAGAAGTTTTTAAATTATTGTCCAAAAACCTTCATGCAACTAATGTCTAACATCGGAGGACTGATATAAAACAAGAAAGTTATTGCAAGAAGTTACTTAAATAAGTGCAAACTCCACGGAGTTATAAAACAGGAGTTCAGGGCCCCTATATACCATTGGAATAAGCAGTTAAAAGGGCTGGCAAATTTAATTTAACATGATAATGACTCTTAGGTATGAAATGAATCAGAAAAAAAACATAGAGTTCGACCAATTCATCATTTGTGCATGAATGTCACCGGAATAAATCAGTTAAGGTGTTCCCGCAACAAACAAAATATAATGAGTAATAAAATTGCATTTAACTAGTATTGATTGCGAATTTAAGTACTTATAATATGTTAGGGTTGGAAATGAAATGAATCTGTTATGGTCATTCACCATTACAAACGAGAAACAAATAATGAATGAGGGACACAAAGGATCCTATGCACGGGAAGGCTTGTCAGTAAAATATTTCTCGTAAGGACCGCCGATGTGCTGCATCAGTCGTTCACCCAACGCAAGCCGGTGTGTTACTACCACAAGTCGAAATATTCCTAGCATTGACACTTAGGCATTCACGTTGCCATCTTAGGACCGAGGGGTCTTGAACTTGTTCGAATGATCTCCACGAGAAGATGAGGAAGCGGAAAATAGCAACCGGCAAGCGAGCAAGCAGTTCAGGATTCTGCTCACGTCAGCAAAAATTAGCATAAGGAGGAATCGGATATTTGTTTACTATTTATCGATGTGGGACCAGAGATAACTGGTCGAATCAGGCGCATAACATCGTGTTCTGTCTGATGAGTTCTCTGGGCAGTGGAAGAACATTTCGATGTGGTACCACCTGAATGTAACAACACAGACATTACATGATATGATATCATCCGAAGCCGAGACATGTATACACCACCAATATTACACCTATTTGCATATTAGTTCGAACAATTGTAGTAATTATTTTGATAATTTGTAAATACTTTACACCAACGGAAATGTTTGACAATTTTGCATTATGAATTTTGCTGATGCAAAATTGTTTTGCCAGTTATTCAAATTATTTTGACAATAAGTGATATTGGTTCATGAGTAGAACACAAATGATTCCGGGCAGTTGCAATATGACATGCTGGACGGGGATTCTCTCAAGGAGGCGCGTCAAAAAAAATCGATTTATTGAGGCAACAAATACCTTCTAAAGCTTCCAGTTATTCTTTACATTTTGTACTACTATTTTGACACTGGAAGTCGTGATTTTTAACTTGAATGAAAACATCCAAAATTAAACGTAATATACGAAACATGTTTTGAAAACTGTTACATGTGCATCACAATTGCGTTCATACCTGTCAATATTCCATCTCACTAGTATATTTTATTATTCCCTAAATGTTTAGTGTCCATCATTTTGCAACTTCGAAGCAATATTTCAAAAGTCAAAGTGATCCGTTTCATTGTCAAACTGCAATTGCGACTTTGCTAAGCATATTGAAACCCGGTCAATTATATCTTTCACATTGTCAATTGCCGTGCATAATGACTATCAATTTGCAAGGATGTCATCTGAATTTGCTACTCCGTCAATTTTATAAGTACGTAAGTTCAAACATACGTAACCATGTTAACAGTTATGCAAAGTGTCAAATAATTTTGTAATATATCAACTTATTTTGAGAATTTGTTTGAACTGATATGCATAAAAAAAGATGTATCAAGTCAGCAGGTGGGTTTCTGTCCCGGGAACTTGGGAACCCGACCGAATTTCCGAACACTCTTCAGCCCGAAGGTTATTTCTCATCCCGGGATAGCCAAGGATGTTCCTAATAGTGCTATTGTATTGTCAAGTGATAACCTGACTTCAGATCATCAATATATTTTTCAGTCAAATTGCACCGGATCACAACCAGAAGCTTTAATGACTCATAATATTTTATTTTATTCACTTTTGTATGGTACACCTTGTTATTGCATGCTCTAAAGTTAAAATATATCATAAATAGCTTTAAATAGTGTATACAAATATTTTCTTAAACGAAGGCTGTTCGTCCAAACTGGCCGTGACTGACCTACCGATCAGTAGAGTATCAAAGGTCCAAAGAATAAATGCCCTCCCACTCTGAATGACTAACTCATTACTGAATACGAGACTCAGCGTATTGGCTAATCCAACACGGTCTCTATGCCACCGTCTTGTGCACAAAACGTTTTGGTGACTATTTTATTCAATAATTTTCCCTCAATAGTCTCTAACTCTATTAGAAACTCAATACAATACAACTTTATGCAAATTATATCGCACAGCTATGGAACGCACTTCGCGTTTATTGGAAAGAAAACATATGTTTTTTTTCTGATCGAGGACAATACGGCCCACAGTGTTCATCTATTCATAATTCAGTGGAAAAAGATGGGAAGGAGTTACATGCCAATAAGCGACCTGAGCTTATATAAATTATTGGATCTTCATTGCGTATGACTGGTTCCCACCTGCTGGTTGCTGTGTTAGAATCTCAACAAGTTGTAACAATTGGAAGCTGTTAAACATCCCGTCACAAAAGCAGGAACAATGGACCAGTTCCGAATTTCGGCGTTGGGTAGTTTCCTGCCGTCAGTTAGGCTGCGGCATCGACGGATAATACGAGTTTTGTGAGAGTTCCGTTTGATCAAGCGAGGCATTGAAAGTCTCTTATCCTCATGGCTTCGCTGGAACATGCAGGATTCAGTTCAATTGTAGATGGTACTTGGAAGTTCCCTCTTCCATTGGGTGATATACGATTGTCTAATGATCCGGTTGTCAGATATGAACAAGGACCCTTACTGAGAGAGATAACTATTCATCCAGTGTGTTTACATCCGAGATCAGATATCATTCTTAATAAAAGTTTTCTTCAAGTTTATTGTTAATTTATGTTAATCAAGTATAGATAAGTATAGAACACTTGTTATCTGTTACATTGAAGTGGACTTTTTCATAGGGGTAGGTCGATGAGGTCGTCCGATGATAGAACAACCTTAACGCGTTTGAGTGAGATGATGAAGCCTGCGATGGAATGAGAGGGAAGAAATGACTGAAGAGACGACATAGTACGGCAGAGTGGAATGCTGAAGAGAAAGGGTGGTTATTAAAGAGAGACGCTCAGTTATTCTGAATTTTACCAATGACTTTAATGCGAGCGGTGGCATTATTGTCACGAAACAGCAACGAATAAGAAAAACTCTGATGGAAACAATTTTCAAGTGACCACTTGTACACTTTTCCGTTTTTGCTGCAATAGAACCTTGACCAGTAAATGCATGGACAGACAAAAAAGTTCTATGAAATAGCCAGAATGAATAGGCATTTAAGCTTTTCGGAAATTTCAAAGCCTTTCCAATTAATAGGCTATGGAGGAAATTAACGGATATTCTGTACTCTATAACCGGAAACAGGGTGTTTATTAGGATGTTATGTAAGAAAAATATTTGCGCCAATGAAATAGACAAGGGCATTACAATGTTAGCTTCGTAGTGCCATGAAAAATTATCATTTTTTAAATTACTAGGTTACAAAACGATAAAACGATTGTAACACAATATACAAGGTTCTTGTTTACGAACGTCAGTGAAAAAAAAATTAACACACTGATAGGAGGAGCAAACTTGAGTGGTTGTCTCCCATTTCTAGCACCGGACTTACAACCAACGAACAATGAATGATGATAATGTGATTAAATTCATGTAAATCGTTGACTCGAAATCCGCTTAGTTTTAACTGCTAACGGTTTATTCAGATATAATGATTATTGATCAATGTCATACATTTCGACATGAGGTATGGAATAGTTCGCTAGTTGCAGAGATGCAGAGGCTTCTACGATGCTGCAGATGAATAATAATACAGAGTGACTCGGAAAAAAAAATCGTTTGTTAACGCTCATTGTTCAGAAACCAATTGACGTAGAAATGTGTAGCAAAGATTCCGTGAAAATAACAGTATGTTTCCTGAAGTCCTGCTTGGTTTGTAACAAGGGCTTGGTATGGCCACTCAGCTGCAACGGTTAACCCCCGTTTGGAAATTTGACATTACCGAAACAAGAAAAACTTGGTCAAAGGAAGAGATTATTTTTCGGAAAACTTGCTTAAAGGCATTTATTGAGTCAGGCTTTGCTCTGAAGATCCTCTGTTTTACATTACCACAGATAAAATAATCCAGAGAGGAGTGGGGAAGGGACAGCTGGCCAAGGGAAGTCAGATCGGGTGATATTTTGTTATTTCCGAAACTGATTCTCTGCCAAGCTATTACAGGCAAAGATGTTCGAGAAGTTGCACAATCTTATTGGAAGCCAGCAACCGGACAAATGACGACAGGCATTACATTATCAAGCACTTCAATATATGTATCGGTGTTCACATTGCGTACGATTCCCGTATCAGCGTATTACAAAAAAACGTAAGATTACTTTACGTGAACATAAGCCGCACCAAATGTTACTTTCGGTGAGTGCAAAAGCAACTCAATCACCTCAACCTGTTTCGAGAACCCTATTTACAATATTTCTGTGTATTAACAAAGCTATTTAAAGAATAGACTCTCATTGCGGGAAATGAAGGTGTTACCATTTGATCGTCCATCTCCAGACAAATCATAAATCCGATGACCCTACCTCTTTAGCCAGTTTCCTTACACCTCGTGGGTGGTTTTTCTGAAATGTTTGTACAAATTGATGATGTTTTCTTCAGATCATGCACGTTTTGGGCATCTTCATTGTCTTTTGATTAGGTTAAGTTTACTGTCATTGGTTTTCCATCTGCTGACCACATTGCTGACAGTCTGCATGTTTATGTGTCGGTTGCATTCCTTGATAAATGCTCGTTTCACTTATAGAGGAAATTTAGCTGAGTAGTATTGTTCAACAATGACAACACACTGCTCACAATAGTATACTTGACCGATACTGAAATCAATTTTTCTTATGATGCATATAAAAACGGTTTTTATATAATAGTCGAGATAACTCTAATGCGAAATAAAACTTCAGGACATAACCTGATATGGGTTTCTTTTTCAAATTTTTACGTAAAATAGTTTCATGACGTTGAGCATTTATTTCCGACCAAGTCGGTAACGAAAGCTATTTATTGACTATATTTTTTAAATGGTCAATGCGGACAAATAATATTTTCAACAGCACCAAAACAATGAATCAAAACTACTCCTCTGCCTTGATATTACATACACTCAATAACTTCCCGGGACCATAACTGTTTTTTCCACTCTTTTCTCAAATGATGTTATTTCATAAATATGACAGGAGAATTTTGGCGTCATCTGCTTTTCAGACTTCGAATGAAGCCAGGCCACACGTCGTTGGGCCGCATGCAAATCAAATACGAGAGGGGCTTTGATTAGGGATTTTTTTGCTCATAACGAACAAAAATGTTCAGTGAATCAGAACAAACAGATACAGTTAAAATACTAGAGCGCTCAACAATAACTCCGGCCCCGATGTTGAGACTTTTTATGTTTGTTTGATAAGCTCACACTGAGGTACCTCTCCAAGGGACGCTGTTCACATTTGAGCAGAAATCTTTTTAAAAATATTATTATATTAAATTCAATATTATTCTAGATCCAATCCATCATATATAGGAAAAAGATCAGATATTTTCAGGTCCTGTATTGAAGACTCAAATAAGTTCAATTTCACAGCAAAGCACGTTTGCTGTAAACGTGCATCATTTCTTTTTCCATTCATAATGGTATTACATTTGTCTAATACTTCTGAATATATCATTGTTTTATTCCATGATTTTATTTCATGTTCCTGGTATTTGAGGTGAAGGCTCTAATCATTAACATTAAATTGAACCAAACAAAATATAATAGAAGCAGGAGCCAAACATGCTATTGAATACGTACCATCGACGATAGAAATGTAATTTTCGAGTTTTTATTTCAGCATCCTTTCACTGAAATTATAGGTATTCTGCAAGTTTTTAGGGTTGAATGTATAAAGTAATACGTCTGGAGGAAATATCCATACGAACATACAAACCTTAAATATCGAAGCAGGGATGACGCAAACAAACCGATAAAATACAAATTAGGTCCCTATCATTAGAGCCTTATAGAATGAGCTTCAGGAACCGTCGCATTTTAATGAGTGCTACGTACGGTTTTGATTTGTTTTTAAAGCTTAGCTCACCGAATTTCTGGAGAACTTTCAATCGGGTTTTGACTTGATTTACTCGATTCGTAACTTGATTTAAAAAAAAACATTGCTGGTAACTGTGAGGCTCAGAAGTTTTTCCCTCTTTGTCAACCTCATACACTTTGTTGTCCACCTTGATCTCATGCTGTTTATGAACTTTATTTGATTTGTTCATTTTTTCATAACTTTTAAAATTCGTTCACTCTTGTCTTCTTTTCCGTGATCATCGCTGACATTCGCTCACCTCGATCGCTCACTTCTGATGATTTGAGTCTCGTGATCTGCGTTAACGATCGTTTCGATCTTCACGCTGGGTTCATGTGCATTATTACTTGAATTGAAGTTGGACAGAAGGGAGGGGGGGATAAATACCTTCCTTGTATTAATCCACTCTCCAGTTGAAATGTTGGAACTTTGAATTGTTCTACTGTGATTGCTGCTTTTCTGTCTAAGAGGCAGTGATTAACGATTTTCAATAGGCGTAGTGGATTGTATTCCTGCAGTAATTTGGATTGGAGGCCCTGCTGCTATACCTTATCGGAGGCTCTGCTCATGTCCCGAAGAACTACATTTACTCTCATTTTGTTTGGCCGCTTCCTATGAGCCCATAGAGCAGGGCTTTAGCTGTTCCAGTCCCTCCTTTCGTTGTAAAGCTGTGTGTTATGGTGGTACCAATTCCATCTCTTTCGGATTCGACGACCAGTCTGTTTTTGATAATTCGTTTTAGCATTGTTACCGGAACACTCAGGAGAGAAATGGGTCTGTATATATAGTTGGTATGATGCCAGTGTGATTTTATTATAAAAAATATAATTAATTTCTTCCACTGCTGGGGAAAACATCTAATTGAGAGAAACGCATTGATGATATTCCTGAGGGATCTGATCATGGTGATGGGAACATTAGCCGGATGATGATTAGTTATCCTGTCTTTGCCCATTAACTTCTGCCTAAATTTTTCAATCTGTCTTTCCCGTCAGGTCCCGAGATGTGCTGCGGTCGCTAGCCTAGCTTCGTTAAAGGTGTGGTCGCTCGAAGATCTGTCCGTTTTCTCAAAGGTAGGCCTACATTTCTTATTCTATTTCTCTTTAAATCTGAATTTCTTCCTCTTGTATTCTTTGAAGATATCCTCTTTCTCTCCACTCTCATAAACATCTTCTCCGATGTTTCCTTTCAGGTGACTCAAGTGTTTCGTTGAAGATTGGATCCCCAAAAGTCTCCGCCGCATAACTCCTGGTCGGTCTCCTTAATCCTTTAGTTTGTATTCTGCTGTTAATTTATTTTTTGAGGCTGATAAATTTTTGGAATTTGAAATGGGCTGGGTCGTTTATTTCAATGTCGTCCTAGATATCGTGCTGTTCTATTTGTAGCGTCCTGGTGAGGTGTTGCCTATGAAGTGGGGTATGTTATTATACGTGGTTCTTGGCAAGCTCCACGCTGAAGCCCATTAAATTAGGCGAGTCCAATTAGAGACAGCATCTTCAAGTTGTTTTCCTGCGATGTTTTCCATTTATGTTATCGGTTGGGTTTGCAGTAGAGCCCGACATAACTTCGGACCTGCCTTCTCGAAGTTTCGTGTTCCGATGGACCGGCGGTCGCTGTTGATAGCTCAATTGTGAACATTGATCGTTTCATTTTTTTTTCTAGATGTAGACTACAATGTAATATTATTTGTACTAGTTTTTGCCGGAACATGACCAAGTAAATGCATTACTAATCGAATATTTGAGTAATATATGACTAAGCGACTAGATAACTGAACGAATATGACCAAGCGAGTCATATTCAGGAATTGATAACTAAACGAAAACATGAGTAAGATGAAGACCTAATTCAGAACATGACATAGCAATAGATGACTAAGAGAATATACGACATACCGAATTATGTGTCAACAAAGATATGAATAAGCAATACACATGCCTGTATCCGAACTAGACTGCGAATATGACAAGGTAATTCTTGTCGCCCATTCACAAAGACATACTCGAAAAAAAACTGCTTTTCTAATCAGCTGCTTGAGTTCCTTCTTCTGTCTCCCAGTTACAATGGCCCCTTTTACAAGCACGAATAATTAGCTGATGGTTTCACGGAATCTGTTGCAAAAATCTGCGACGAACCTGTCCCAGTGCATCGGCCCTTTGACTTGAGTGTAGCGTTCCTCTGAAGGAGAGGCAGAGACACTCTTGCCAACGGTCGACCGGCATGGCACTGAAAAGGCCGTTTAGAAGGGCTGCTGATCATTATTGTTAAAAGAAATAACTTCGGTACAGACAAACAAACAGGCTAGTTAGCAGAGTACTCTTCATTACTGTTACATTAGTGGAGTCCGGTAATGACAAAAACATGAGTCTATTACTACACTGTTGCTCCAGTTATA